>VDFB02296939.1:0-46824 GCA_007258455.2 Sequoia sempervirens | reverse complement strand
TAAAGAAACCAAATTTATGATAACGCGAGCATGTTTTTAAGTAGAGACATGACCGTTCTAGCAAGAAATAACACGCTCTTGTTATAACATGAGTGAATTTTAGCTTGCACTAAAAATGGTAAAATAAATCAATATACCTGTGATGTCAGCCCACATTCTGCATATTCTCCTGGTTCTGCACGTGCTCCAACAAAAAGTAGCTTTTTGATGATTGAGTGAAGTGTCCATGGATGATTTTTAGATTCCACCACATTTTTCATGATCTTTCCCCCACCTTTGCATGAAATAACAGAGTTTTCATGTTAAAAGGCATATAATATCAATTCAATTTTGAATTCTAGTGATAACTAATAAACAATTGAAGTTTTGAGTGAAACAAGCTTTTGAAAAGTTAAATTGTTGAGGAGTTTGAAGAAAGAAGAAGCAAAGGCTACATAATTGGGTAGAACTCCTCCATTTGAAACTTTGGTTTTTTAGGTATGTGAAGTCTTTGTACATTTTATTTCATTCTATTATGGCTTGATTTCAGTTTTGTTGTTTTGCATATTCCATGTTGATCATTGTTTGTTTGTCATGTTACAACCTTAGGTTGTCAATGGACATTTTAAATTACACAATTCTATACACTTTCCAATTACATTTTTAAACCACATCTATTTGAGGCATTTTGTTATTTAACAATTGACTTACTTTGTGTATGATTCTAAAGCTTTCATTGAGGTATTTTGTCAAACAATTATACAAACCAATTGATTGCCTTGTCTATGCTACCAAATTTTCCATACATGTCTCTAAAAAATTGGAATATACTCCTAGTGCAATATATGGAGGCCTGCAACACACAACTCCAATCTGCAAACACAATTTTCAATTTACAATTTCATCAAGACCTCTTCATTCAACAAATTCACACTGTTCCTTGTAGCATATCAAAGTCACTCAATTGGGTATAATTCCACTCACACAACCTTTCAACTCACAACACAACACACATCAAGGACCCATTACAGAGCCTTTAAACATATCCAACAATCACCAATGCTTATTTTTTACCAGACTGCAGAAATTAGGTTTTCTACGCTTTTAAGGGCCCAAATTAGCCCACTTTTACAAAGGGACCACCTTCAAAACTTGTCCAAATCTCCTGAAACCTTGGGGAAACACTATATATCTGTCGAAACTTCAAATTACAATGTTATATTGCAGATATTCAATCACTTACCACCCAAACCATAAAACCCTCTCCCTAGGCTTAGAAACCCTAGGTTTTATTGAAAGTAGCACTTGCCAAACACTCCAAAACTTGAAAACCATTCAAAAACTCCTAAAATACCCTGCTTATGCTCAATCTAACATGAAATAATGATTCCCAACTCAGAAACACAATTTCACTCATCAAAACCTCATTTTTCTTAAGGAAAACTCAACATTTCCTCAATTGGTTTGACGCCCAATCCAAGGATCGTCCTCCATTCAAGTTTCTCATGGCCTTTTATAATGTTTCCCTCCTAAAAAAAACAAATTCAACTTCCAAAACTAACATTTGAAAGAGGTGATTGTTGGTCTCCCTCTTTAATCTTGTTAGATGCCTCTTAAAGGCATGTTGTCAAATTGGTTGTGATTGAGCCTCCCAGGTCTACATCAAACCCTTCACTATTTGTTAATTTCACAAATTAGCACTTTTTTCACATTTTGAAAATTCTACTACCTAGACCCCTAAATACTATTGAAAATGATGCAGAGTGGCAGGGGAAGCAACGTCCTTTTCAAAAGCTTCTTTCAAATACTCTATATGCATACACCAACTTCACTGTTCCTCTCAACAATGCAACTTGACCACTCAACTTGATTCATAAAACCAAAAATATCAACAGGACTTGGGGATGATGTAAAAAATCTTCACACAACACAACATGACCAAACAAACAGACCTTGCACCCAAAAACATCCATTCTTCCATCACTCCTACACAAGCCCATGCAACTTTGCAACATTCACCAATAGGACAGTCAAAATAAAAACTGATTAAGGAATTAACAAGACAATGAAACATGGTTTTATACTCCTAACACCATCCTCCACAAGTTCCCAAAAGCACAGGATCAAAAACCCAAAACAAATGTATCAAAAGATTGATTTACAAGCCATAAAGAAGGCTTAACTAGGCCTATACAATGAAGCTTTCAACTTTTCAAGGCACATCCCAACACCCCTAATACCTTTAAAAGACTCAAAAAGGTTCCCCAAGACCTGTTCCATGCTTTCCATCCATTAGTATTGCACAAATACTCAGAAAACTATAAAAAGTGCATTCTAAAGACTATTTTCATACATTTACAAGGGAAAAACTGACCTAGGGCATCAGATAACTTTTGCAAACCTCCATATTTTGCTCTAAAACAAATTGAATCATGTATAAGGGCCCTAAACCTAACATTCCACCAAGTTTTAGATTTTTCCCACAGTGGAAATGGGAATTATGCGAAATGGGAATTATGCCCATTTTGGTGCCCAGACCCTTCTTTGGTAGGGTTTCAAACCCACTTTCACTAAAATTGATGTAACTTGCTTAATTCTTAATGAAATCAAGCCAAATCACTGCCAAAATGAAGCTATCTCTTCCCTATATCAAATCATAAAGATTTGGAGTCTGTACGGTTATGTATCAGTCTGTACAAAAAAAAAAGAATAGTATAAAACATTGCAAAAATTGGAAAAACAAAGTTTTCTCTTTATTAAATGCTTCAAAACTTCAAAAATGCCAACAACAACCTAGCCTCGACCTAAGGGAGGATTTTTAAACATTCTCCACCTTTCCCAACGTCCCTCAATGGATTTTTTAATAGAGGGAACCGTTGGTTAGTGAAATTATGTCATTATGGTGAAATTACACCAACTTACAACATGACAACTTTGCAATTTTGGAGAAACTTTCAATCCTAAAGACCTATGACCTCAAAATCCATTCAAATAACCTTGAAACAACCTTATTACATTGTCAATACCCAAAAACTTGCACACTTACAGACAAATTCATGTTTTTTCCTTCAAAGGCTACAAAAGCAACTTTTAGTGCAAGATTGCATTGTTGCACATTTTGACTCAAAACTCAAAAACTCAACCTAGAACATATCCAATGGTCTTATTAGACCTTATTGAAGATGAAAAAAACTCAAAAGACTCAAAAATACTCTTTCTAACCTATTTAAACTATTTTGGTTCTCATCTCTATTTCTAAATTAGCTCATCAGTAAAGCTATCTCATCACCTATGTTGTCTATTTATGAAGCCTTGAATGACATAGATATTTCATTTATTTTAATGGATACAATTTTGAGGAACTAATATTCATCTCATTACCATGCTATAGGTAAAATTATCCACCATGCCAAAGAAACAAACAAGGAAGAAACTAATAGACGAAGAGTATGAAACCTTCAAAGAACATGAGAGAGAACGAGTGGTGACATATTGTGAAAAGAAGAAATTGGAAACAATTGACGAAAAAAAAGCCAATTGAATAGGAACCTCAACGATCAAAAAGAGAAAAGAAATTGGCAGCACAAAGGGCATGAATGTGAAATATTTGTGTTAGGATAGATGCAGATACCATTGTTCGAGACACACCCTCTACCGCAAGTGAATACGAAGGGACACCATTAAGCACAAGTGAATATGGACGAACACCATCTACCACAAGTGAGTATGGGTGGACACCATCCATCACATCTCAAGTTGAGAGTACATCATCTCTCAGATTTGACGAAGAAGGTATGCCATCATCCCCACAAGAACCTCAAGGTATGTCTTCTACTCCACCCTCGATCGAAGGTACGCAATCTAGCCCACCTCAATTAAATATTGATGAAATTGCTAATGTTGAGATGTATGTACCTAGGAGATCACCAACTAGAATTTTTCATAGAAAGCCAAAGTTTTTGATTAATATTGATGAGGATATTTTGCAGCACATGGAAGGTAAGATTCCAAAATGCACTTGTAGAAGATATGCTGATAAGATTTGGAAAATATTCTTTGAAAGGATAAATGAGACAACAAGATGTCAACGATTTTTTCAAATGATGTGGGGTTTAAAGTACATAAACATCATGAATAATATTGGGTTGAGAACATCGAATGCATCAAGTGAAAACACTATTGTGAAGAATCTAATGGATGCTTATGAGAGTGTGGGTAAGACCTCACGCTCAAAGGATAGTAATGTCACTCAACGTGTCATTACATCGACTTTGGTAAGCTATCAAAAAAAGAGATCTCATCTAATTAAAAAGACAAGTGAACAAATGGGAATTAGTAGAAAAACTTGATCAAAAGCCGTTCGAAGGCGGCAAAGAATTGAGGGCACTAATTCAAATGAATTATGGGCATTCTTGGGGAAACTGCCACATAAAGATAAAAAAGTTGTTGAAGCATTGAGAACACTAATTGAAGAGTATTGGAAGAATAATACAAGACCATCTCTGAATCAAAGGGATGTCGTAAGAAGGAGAATCAGTGTCGGAATCGTGAGCCACATCCAAAGCATTTTTTGGATACGACTCAAACCAAATTTTTTCATAAATTTCAAAATGATTATCATCAAATTAGTATTTCTCAAATATTTTTTGAAATGATTGAACCTTTTTATGTCAAGATAAATCACACATGCACTACTTGTTGTTGTAGACTACATATTGAATTCTCTAACCATTATGATGTTTATCGTTCTATATGTTTAGATTTGCATACTAACGATGTTTTGTAGGATTATGGCCTAGAAGCCCCACCAAAATCTTCAAGAGAGTTCTTATCAAAAAATTTATGTGAAATAGAGGATGGCCAAATATTCTACATGACAACATGCTTGGATGGTTCATGTGATAATTGCGGTGGCTTGCAACGAATTCTAGTATGTCAACATATACAAAGCACATATGAGGTGGGACAAAAACTAGTAGAGTTCGAGAAGTATAAAACAATGGAATACACTACAAAATATGGGTCTCAAGCAAAAAGGTGTGATTTGGTTATTCAAAAGATTCCAGTGTATCAGTTTATGTCCATGTTTCATGAGAATCTAGTGTATGAGTATGCAAGGCATACCCATAGAGCCTGATAGCTGGACACACAATTCAAGCTATGCAAGGACACCTTTCCAGTTGATAGCATAGTATCAATGGTTGAATTTGTAGAGAACTACTCTACAACCATAGTGTGAGGTGCAGTCACAGTATTACAACTCCACACAGGTTTCAATATTTGTGCACATAGCATTCATTCATGCAACTGATAGTACAGAGGACCAAAGGAAGGTATTGAGGGAGTATCAATTTTATATTAGTGATGATCACACACATTCTCCAGAGTTCGTGCAAGGTTGCTTCCAGGTGTTCTACAATGATTTGGCTCAGAGGGGCATATCATACGGTCAACACATAATATGGTCGGATAATATGCAGCACAGTTCAAGAATGTGCACATGTTCTACTGGTTGTGCAAGATGCATCTCACTACAGGTGTTTAGCATATGTGGAACTTTTGTGAGGCTGGGCATGGAAAGGGGAAGCATGATGGTGTAGGAGCATACATGAAAAGAGCATTAGCACGAGAAGAGTTAAAGTATAAAGACAGTGCAAAGTTGAAAGATGCAAGATCAATCATCGAGTGGTGTAATGCTTTGATGGGTCCAGGTAATGAAGGTACGTCTTCAATTCAGAGATTTTTTTGGTTGATGGATGATACTAACATTGCACCATATGAGGATTTTTGTACACTAACAGGATTGAGTGAGCTACACTCTTTCCTTAGCTCAAATTTAGGTTCATGGAGTATCAATACACGTAAGATGGCATGCTTTTGTTCTTCATGTACAATGCATGCTTGGAATGATTGTGAGTTAGGGGAGTGGGTTGACAAATGGTTGACAAGTTATCTTAGCCCACTTCACACGTATCGCCCTCTGACGAAATTGGAACTAACACAGATGGAATCATCAGCCGACTGTGACCACGTATCAGCTCTAGTTCAACCAGGTAATATATCTACTTGCTTAGTTTTTGAAATTCCCTATTGTTATCTTACTTTGTACTATATTCGTAATGTTGACTAATTTCAATTGATTTGCTGCACATATCAATGCAGGGCATGTTTATGCAATTATTGTAGATGAAGAAAACGAAGAGGTAACAAAATATTACTTGTGTCATTTTGTTGAGGCCAAAAATAAATTGGAAGCCCCAGTTATAGATGGAGAAAACATCGAATACCCTACATGCTCAGTTGTTGTTACTGGAACATGGCTTAGAAGGTACCCACATAAGAGTGTTAAACATTGGATGTTTGAGGACTTTGACATGCATCATAATATTCTTCATTACTCGAACCTATTCATGGAATCCAATGTTTGTTTAAGCAAATATGGGGGTAGACATTTGAACAAGACCTTGTGGAAGGTCCGTGAGTCTGGCCATAAGGCAATACTTGACACAATAAAGAGTAGAGCAGACCCAGATGGTTCATTGGATTAATTTGTAAGTATATGCACAATGGTTCTTATTAATTTATACTTGTATCCACGGGTAAACCCACAATAGTGGGTTACAATTTTTTGAATGAAGAAAAATTAGAAATGGTCATAAAAAAAATTAAAATGGTTTACCCCTTCTAATGAAGGGGGTTTGAATGAACCACCCCCCTTCTAATGAACCCCCCTCCCTTCTAATGAACCCCCTTTTGCACCATATAAGGGGGTTCGAGATGAATCCTTCTAATGAACCCCCTTTTTTCACCTTCCCCTCCACCATTTCAAAATTTATGCATTTTTTTGACTATCGAAGCTTGGGAAGGAGGTGCAAATGGAGTCAACTTGATAAACCAAGTTGGATGATTGTAGTGATTGAAACGTGCTTTCTAGCAACTATAAATTTAATATATTTTGTTTTTATTTTATATTTTATTTTTTAGTTTTACTGTACATAGGTTTTTCACCGAACGTCAAGTTCGATGAAGAATTATTGTGGAAAAAGAGTAAATTTGAGGGAAAAAAATTTGAAAAATATATATCCACTAGGTATTGATTTCCTCGTTCTAACAAAAAAAGAAAAATTGAATTTCAATACATACCAAAAAGTTATGCGAGCCGAAGTGCACCTATGTCTAAATTATAAATGTTTTGACTTCAAAACTTAATTAAAAGAAAAATATTCAACAAAATGCTATGAAACAAAATGAAAGAACTAGATACTTGTGTTACCAACCTAAATTCAAAAGAATTAGAATTTTATCCTTTGTAGAAAAAAAGTTATGCGAGCCAAAGTACACACCACTTTTTAAAAATGTTGTTTACTATTAAAAACTAGTTATCAAAGGAGACCACAAAAAAATTACAATTTAATTTCAATTTTTTTTTTTTAAAAAATACATTTAAAATCTCTGAAAAAATCTCACAAATCACTAGTTTACATCATTTCCAAATTCCTAATAGTTTACCTACTATAAGTGTCAGAAAGTGAAGTTTTCTCTAAAAATGTTGATTTCAATGTCAAGTTTGGCCAAAAAGTGTAACCCATTATTGTGGGATGACCCCCAGTTAATTTGTTTGATGCAATGCTATCATCTTATTTTACTTTCTTTGTATCTGCGTAACATTGATTGGTGTAGAAAATGCAGTTATATGAGCCATCAAGAGAATCTCAGGCATAAAAGCAATGCAACATCCTGTTTTGATGATCTTGACAAATCTCAATTATGATTTTAAGCCATTACAAAAGTGTGTGTGAATCTTGGTGAGGGAATTTCAAGTTATTCATTTGAATTTAACCTTATCATGAGCACCTATGATGTAGACATTATAAGAGCATCTCAAATTTCAAGATATTCTAGATTCATGAGAGGTGTTGTGTGGAATATGTATCTTGGAACTCCCAGTGAAGATGTATGACCAGGAGTAACTAAGTTGAGAGACTAGCATGCCTATCTATAAGTGCCTTCCATATATTTTCATTTCATTTCCATTTTGGATGAGCTATTTCTTTTTATTCTTTTCCTTTGTGTAGATCTGTAACTAAACTAGTAAAAATTGATTGGTCTCTCCTTGCAGAAAATGATGATTTTTGAGCCATCAAAGAGAATCTTAGCCAAAAAAGAAATGCAACATCCTTATTTTGATGATCTTGAAAAATCCCAATTATGATTTGAAGCCATTATAAAAAAGCATGTGAAGCTTTGCAAGGGAATCTCAAGTTACTCATTTGAAGTTAACCTCTAAATGAGAACCTATGATGTAGACATTATAAGAGAATCTTGAATGTATGAGTGACATTGTAAAATATTTGTGAGAATAGAGTACCTAAGGAATTGTAATGAGATTTACTTGTAATGACATTTACTGAAATATTGAAATTTGGTGCAGGGGCACAAAGGTTATTGAGCAAATTTGGTTCATGGAATTATTTTAAGTTAGTTTTATGTTTTGAGTAGATTGTTAATTGAATAAGGTCATATTACTGTTACATGTTTTTCGCCTTAGCTCAAATGGAGGAGTTGGCTAATTGTTATTTAACATTTAGTGGAATTGCAGTTTCATGTTCAAATGTTGTTTCACATTATTGTCACTTTTTTATTGAACAACAGTTATATATTTAAAAGAAGAATAGAGTTTCAGAGTGGCTTTCAGATGTTGCAGATTTAAAAGAAATACAAAATTGAGTACATGAGCAAAATAGCATTTCAGATGCTTTTATTCATTTCGTAAAGAACTCATATTTTTACAAGGCTTCATTTGATTTCACAATCAGAATAGCATTACAACATTGCATGAAATGCATTATCTTTTCAATTGAAAAGCAGAATTGAAATAAAAGATCCACACAAGCCGTGGATATAACTGTGACAACACATTTCTAATAGCACATTGCACTACTGAAGATGTGAAAGGAAAACACATAAGTAACAGCATAATCATCATTGCCTGATTATTGACGCTTGATGTTGAATGGTGCACCTCGTCATCTCGAGCTTCATCGACCTGTAAGAGGAAAAGAGGGGTGTCAGTGGCTCCGACTATGATGTAACTTATATGATGCACCTACAATAGTACAACATACTATTAGCAATGCATTGAAACAATCAATCAAGGGCAGTATGAAACAAGTGAGCTAAAGGAGAAATAACAATATCATGATCAACATGTTCTATTTTTTATGCTAACATTGTTTGTTTCCTTGTGCAGGTATAGGTAAAGTCATGAAGCTGAACATTATTCAAAGACCAAGCATGTGGAGAAAAACGGGCTCCCACAAGGGTAGAGCTCGGCATGCTGTCTTATTAATTAAGAGGGCTGATTTTAAAGATACTTTATCATATTCATCAAATGAAATGAGAACAACTGAAAGAGTAAAATAGAGTTATTCATCAAGCAATGAAACCAACTATGCATTCATAACGACCAGGATTGCTTTTTGAAGGCTACAGGTGAACAGTGAGTTTAGTTCACTTAAGGAATTCAATCGAGTATATCTCCATCAGGTATTACTGATCAAGGATAGTGAACAGGCATACATTATGCCTTAATGTTTTGTCTTAATTTTTATCATCAAAGAGAGCAGATTTTAAGAGCAGTTTGTATGGTGAAATATAAAAATGCATGAAGAGTACCATGTTGCTCAAGAATACAAACACAGACAATGCATTTGAGTATTGAATGAATTTCTAGTCCCAGTTGACTGATAAAGTAAATACTGCATCATGAATTGTAATAACAAAGTGATCATTCTAGTATGTTAAGGGGCGAGTAATTTTTGTCTTTCCAGAATGGTGCTTCTGAAGTTATCTGTTATGCATATGAACTGGTAAATAGAGGTGATTCATAGTGATGCAATTTTTCATTTTAACAATCTCTACAGAGTTCAAAAGCAGAAGGTGTGAGTTGTTCTGTTAAGGTTAAGGAAGTCAAAAGAACATTGTTGTGCGAATAGTGAACAAGCATAGATATAATATACACTAAGAGGTATTTCAAGCAGTGAGCTCAATCGGGATCACAATGTCATCATGGATTTTTGTTATCATTTAGTCTCATGATGCCTAATCATAAAGAAGCACTATTCAACGGAGAGCACTGTTAACAAAGGAAGTGTGAAATGGGTTTCAATTTTTCATTCAGGAGGGGAATTGTGCATGGAATGGTTTTGGGGCTGAAAATACAATGTTGCTTCAAGATGAACAATCAGTTCCAACAAAACTGATAATACATATGTCACTGTTCTTGTTAGAAAATGTGAAGTGCAAAGACAATTAGCAGCTGGAGACAGTGTTGTTCTAAATGCTTGGATGGTAACCCTCTATGGAGCATAAGATATTGGGTAACCAAAGGCATTTCACTAATTTTAAGAGCATTAAAATATGATGATCATGTTTAGGTTTGAGAAAGACAGCTCAATCACAGTCATCTCAAAAGGAGGTCTTTCTCTGACAAGGAGTGAAATCGATAATAGATTTGGAGCAGCATGGTCCCCACTACCGTCAAAAGAAAAGACAAACAGAGTAATGAAAGATATAGGAATGAGCATCATTTTTTTTTAAACATCAAATGCTAATATTGGTTTTCTGTTACAGCTATCTGTGTAAGTGTCTTTCCTGAAAAAATAAATGCATATGAAGCTATTATGAATCAAACCCCAGTAGAAAATGCATACATTGTTCTTTGGAATATGGTATACCCATTTGAGGGTTTGTGCCGAAATGCAAGACTACATGTAATGAATGATGGGTCAAGCCATGAATTGAATTCGGTGAAAATACACAGTTTTGTTATCCTTACGGGGGTTTTTCAGTTCTGAAGGTAAACAAAGACAAACAACAGTTACCCACGATGGGGTTTCCAATAAAGCACACATATTTCCACTATTTTTTGATACCCATATTTCAATTGAGCTTCAAAATACAGAAAAATGCAGTTCCCCTTAGAGATTTCGAATACCCACTTTCAGTGTTAGCTTCAAAGTGCAGAAGAAATAATTACAGTAGTAACCCATGTGAAGTCTTGGATTAAAAAGCAAGAATATTCAACAAATGCAAGTTCTAAGTTGGGTCGAGCAACGTAAAGAAGGAGATGCAATTTTATTCAGCTTTCTGTGATACCCACAAACAAAAATGCTTTCAAATTGACATAATGGTAGGTTTTATGTTTTGGGTCAAACCCAAAATCCACAAAAAATGCTCTCTATAGTGCGCCTTTGGCACGGCCTGATATGGCCAAAATCCATGATAAAATAGAAACTATTTAAGTCTCCAGAGAACAAGTGTGTGGCAAAGGAAAATTACCCATTTATTTTTTTGATGGAGCACTTTAGCCGTGGCCAGAACTTTCAGTTTAGCTTCCCAAAGCATGATTTTGAGCTTTTGAGGAATGGCCAGACACTCATAGTGAGAATAGAGCACATCAATGGTTGATGTAGTCATAGGAAAGCACACAAAAAATGCAGAACAAAGACATTAGAGGTTGTGTTCACCACGGCCTCAAGGCCAAAATAAGCAAGGATGAAACCATCGAAATAGCTTACCTTTGCAAAGTAGAAGAAAGTAAATAGTATAAGGTGAAGCTCTTAGGTGAGCTCTCACAGAGTAGACTAACATAATCCAAGCTCGAGTTCATGTGGGCCGAAGTCACAGGAAGCATAGCAACGAGTTAGAAATAAACTCATAAACTCATGTAGGCCGTGGCCTTAGGGCCTTTTGATTTTCAATAAGGAAGTATAAAAAGCTATTATACCATGAAAGGAGGCTTACCCACTGAAGATTTAGCTATCTGAAGTACATGGAATAGTTCCTCCAAGCATTCGAGCTCGAGCTTGACAGAGTCATGGTGGTGACAGAGGGCGGTAGAGCTTCTTTCTTGCAAATTGAGGAGTGTAGAATGAATGATCATAGGGTTTGATTATGTTTTGACCAAACCCTAATTCGAGCATTATGATGTTCTAGAATATTCAATTAAAACACATGTGGTGAATTCCAATGGAGGTCGAAATCCATAATGCCTTGTGATTTATTAAACCTAAGTCTAAATGTATATCATGGAGGCCGAATTCTTAAGTTGGTTTATGGGTTAGGACTTAGTGTTGTTTTTTTTAAAGCCTTGGTGAGATATTGAGCTTTGGGGATAATGTTGATGAATATCTTGTGATCTAAGTTTAGATTTTAATGCCATATGACCTAGGTACTTTTGTTTAAAGGTCAAATTATCTATTTTAGGGTTTTATTTTTTAATTGATTTTAGAGAAATCAATTGGAGTTTTGATGAAGGGATAATTGATATGTATTAATGTTTTAATGATTTTTGAGGAAAATCAGAACATTGAAATGGAGAAATAAGGAGTTTTTCTTTTTGCAAAAGATTATAAATCTTTGGTTGCAAAAAGTAGACAAATTGTAAAAATCTGCATCTTGTAAAGCAGAATCATAAAAGCGATATTCTATAAATTGCTTTATGTTTTCTTGTTATTTTTAGCAGATCTTTTACTGAATTTTCCTCTTGGTCGGATTTCAGTCTTATCTTGGAGAGATAAGGTGTTTTTTGAGCTTTTAAAGCAGATTCAGCCTATTTTTAAAGGCTTGACAGGTTCATCGTGAAAGCATGGTGTTTTTTTCTGCTTTTAAGCAGTTTTCGAGATAGCTTGAAGCTTTTTTTCCTTGAGCTTTTTCTGAGCTTGGATTAGGGTTTCTTGAGGGTTATGTATTGTGAGACTTAGTTTTTTTTCTAATTCTTAGCAGTTCAAATTAGAGTTTCTTTCCCTTACACATTTTGGGGGAGCTTGTAAACTTATGTGTGCTCAGATTCTGAGAAGTTCTACTCCATCATTCAATAAAATAGCAGAGTTTCCCTTCCTCAGTTCTCTTTCATGACTTGGAATAGTAATTTTATTTGTCCTGTGATTCAAATTTGTTGGATCCTTTTCTTTTCTTACTATTGTCAAGTGATTTGCAGGAGTTGTGTGCTAGTTCAGGTTATGCCTTGTGTTATTGTAACCTTTGCATAAATCACTGTTGAACTACATGTGTTATGAGATTGTGGGAATTTAATTTTAAAGAAGTTGGTGAGAGTAAGTTATTATTAGGGTCTTCTTACAGTTGATCAATATGTTTAGGGTGATAGAATTTTAGTTTTAGATTTTAAATCTAGTTTATCCTTCTATCCTTTTTCCTGGAAAGTCACTTAGAATAGAATTCATCATTCAGAGAACTAGCTCACTCTGAAGATTCCTCTTTTTTCAAATCACCCACATCTGAAAGAGGTTTCCATGTTTCAGTAGTTTGTTGAATATTGCATTCAGCAGGGTGCAAAACTATTGATAACAATTACATGGTCAATTGATTTATAATGTAATAAGTCATGTTAGTTACAAGCTCAACAGTTAGGCATGATTGGAAAGATGTAGAATCATTTGTAAAGGCTAGATTTAAAGCCTCTTGAAGGCTCATAAACAATGTAATTTTGGTGCAAGAGCACCTAGTCTCCTAGTTGCAAAATTTCAATTTTTAAAGGTTGATAGGTGGTAAATAGATTAGATTAAGGTATTTTGTGTTTATTTATGCTAAATAAGGTCAATCAAGACCATTTAAGTTGTATTACGGTGAGTTTTTGAGTCTCGGTGGTCAAATGTGCAAAAAAATGCATTCTTGCTACCAAATTGTCAACATTTGAATTTGGTTGTAAATGTGCAATAATGAGGTCTAAGAGTTTGATATACCATTTATAGAGCTTGTTTTTCATGGAGTTCCTTTCAAATCCTCTGCTTTTATTGTTCCTATGGTAAAATTTTTGATAGAGTTGGTGGAATTACCTTTCTTAGTAATCACTATTAGTGAGATTGAGATTGTTAACCTTGAGAGAGTATGACTTGGGAATAAGGCATTTGATATGGCTATTATTTTCAAAGACTTCAAGCGGGATGTACTCCACATTAACGCCATTCCTCAATCTTCACTTGATGGCATCAAGGAATGGATGAACTCCATAGATATAAAGTATTATGAAAGCAGAATGAACTTGAACTGGTGGCCAATTTTGAAGAGTATTACTGATGATCTAGATAAATTTATTGAATATGGTGGTTGGGAATTTTTGAATATGGAAGCTAGTGATTTTGATTCTGATAATTCAAAAGAGTCAAAACAAGGATATATGAACCCTCTAATGTAGAAGAGGAATCATAATTAGATTTCATGTAGCCACCATAAAGAGTGTTACAAGCCAAAAAGATGGAGGGAATTCTTATATAAGGATAATTTTCAATGTTGCAAGTACCGACTTTAATACCAACTATTTGACGGAAACATTGAAATTCCCTAGCAGTATTTATGTTGAGGAAATTTCCTTTAGATGCACAAGGATTCAAAGCACATCAACCATGTGGTACAAATGATTAAATCCCAGAGACAATATGTAGCAATGAAAGATTCTTAAAAGGCAGAGAGAGCTACATTGGTGACTCAGGAGAAACTTCAGCTTTCAAAAACAACATCAATTAGGTTGGAAGATGTGTGGATCAAGCCAACATTTGGTGGAAGAGGAAGAAAGATGATTGGAACTCTAGAGGCCCACCATACTAGATTTCGGTATTCAACCATGAGAGTAGAAGAGAGAGCTGACATCATGTATCAAAACATTAAGCATGCATTCTTCCAACCAGCAGAGAAGGAGATGATTACTTTGCTTCATTTTCATTTGCATAACCATATAAAGCCGTGGGAACCAAGAAGACCAAGGATGTCCAGTTTTATGTGGAGGTAATGGATGTGGTCCAAAATTTAGGAGGGGAAAGAAGGTCAATGTATGATCTTGATGAAATTGAAGAAGAATAGCAAGAGAGGGACAGGAAAAATAAAATCAATATAGAGTTTCAAGGATTTGTCAAGTGAGTAAGAGAGCTATGGGAGCATCCTCATCTAAAAGATTTTGAACTGGAGTTTGATATACCATTTAGAGAGCTTGGTTTTCATGGAGTTCCTTTCAAAGCCTCTGCTTTTATTATTCCTACGGTAAACATGTATAATAACCTTCAATGCCTCAAAGGAGAGGTTGTTGGTTGATTTGTAACCCATTTTATTTTCTAGAAATTTACTGGTTTTTCTCACTTTTCTTGTTGTTGTACGACCTACACGGATGCTAAGATGATCTAAAACCTATTAGATGTTTTAGATTGGTGAATTATCTTTCATTTTCACCTATTTAGAGGTTCTAACTCTTTGTATAGTGAAAGTTATCTTGTTTTTACTGTTGCTACCTACTTTCACAGTGTTCTTGGATTGAAGGGTTTCATTATGTAATTCGACCCATTCCACTTTTTGTGCCTACTGTAACTTGTGGAATGGGTCCTCTAACTTGTAAAATGCATGCCTAACCTGTTTAGAATGTTGTGGAGTCAAGGTTGGGTGTTTGGGACGATGTTCTAGGGCTGTAGCAAGGCATCTTCATGATGAAAATGATGGTACAAAGAAACATGGTATGATCTCTTGGGAATTTTTCGTAGGGTCTGTTTTAAAGCTTGATTGATGTTTGGTTGGCCATTGAATGACCTTCTCTAAAAGATAAGCCCATTTGATGAGATTTGGAGACTATAAGTTAGGCAAGGGTTTATTGAAAACCCATACTCGAAACCTTCCCACAGCTAACCAAAGCCTAAAACACCTTCAAAAAGGTTTGCACAAGCTTAAAAATTAAAGAGATATTGCTGCCCCCAAAGATTTCTTCAAACCCTAGCAGTAAACCACCATTTTCCACTAAAAAATGCACCATTTGACATTTAGGGCATCACCAAAAAACCCTCTATTCACCTCCCTTGCACACATGTTTTATAACCATAACTAAGCGTTTCCATCGAGTTATAGAAGCATAAAATGGGTAAAAGGCTTAATATGACATTTTAATGCACTCAAAATCCTTAAGATAGGGTATACAAACCGACCCTTAGTAATTGGCTTCTAAAATGCACAAAATCACTTGAAATCCAACCAAACCAAAACTATAACGGATTTGAGTCTGCTTCCCACTGAATTCCATCGAAAAGAGAGCACAATCACCCTTTACGGAACCATACAGTTCAATGAAACATCAAATCCCAAAGTGCAAAAGGGTAGCAATCTTTGACGGGGTATTATTCAGATACCATGGCGCTTACAAAATATTCATCTAAACCTATAGGATCGCGTTGGGGAAATCTACAGTAACCTCTCTTGGTTTTTGTTATCTCGGGGTTGTTTTCCTATGGTTTACAGTTTTTAGTTGATGGAAAAAGTGTCAAATGGAAGTAGTGGAAAGTTGCAAAGTGGTGCAACTTTCAGTCTGCAACTCGTGTAACCAAAAAAACTCTTCCAACGCATTTGAATAGGTATTTTTATGCTAGGAATGGTCCTCTTTTTCACCCAAACACGCAGAATCACTCCGAGCTATGTTCAACCAGATCGATCCCTTGAGGGTCCAAAGTGCAAAATGGCTGCAAACTTCAACATGTTGTATCTCGGATACTGTGATGCTTAGAAACTTCTCATCTAATCCTATGGGATCATGTTGGGCCCATCTACAATAACCTCTCTTAGTTTTTGTTATCTCAGAGTGGTTTTTTTGTGGTGTCCAGTTTTCAATTGATGGACAAAGTGTCAAATGCAAGTAGTGGAAAGTTGCAAAGTGGTGAAAATTTCGTTATGCAACTCATGTGACCAAATGAGTTGTTCCAATGCATCCAAATAGGTATTTTTATGCTATTCATGGTCCTCTTTCGCACCCAAACACGTGGAATCACTCTGAGCTATGTTCAATCAGATCGATTCCTAAAGGGTCCAATGTGCAAAATAGCTAAAAACTTCAACATGTTGTTACTCAGATATCATGACACTTAGAAAATTCTCATATGATCCTATGGGATCATGTTGGGCCCTTCTACAATAATGCCTCTCAATTTTTTTTTTATCTCAGAGTGGTTTTCCTGTGGTGTCCAGTTTTTAGTTGATGGAAAAAGTGTCAAATGCAAGTAGTGGAAAGTTGTAAGTGGTGCAACTTTCGTTCTGCAACTTGTGTGACAAAAAAAAGTATTCCAACGTGTCCAAATAGGTATTTTTATGCTAGGCATGGTCCTCTTTCACACCCAAACATTCGGAATTGCTCTAAGCTATGCTCAACTGGATCGATTCCTTAAGGGTCCAAAGTGCAAAATGGTTGCAAACTTCAACATGTTGTTACTCATATACCGTGAAACTTAGAAACTTCTCGTTTAATCCTATGAGATCATGTTGCGCCCCTCTACAATAACCTCTCTTGGTTTTTGTTATCTCAGATTGGTTTTCCTGTGGTGTCCAGTTTTCAGTTGATGGAAAAAGTGTCAAATGCAAGTAGTGAAAAGTTGCAAAGTGGTGCAACTTTCGTTCTATAACTCATGTGACCAAATGAACTATTCCAATGCATTTAAATAGGTATTTTTATGCTAGGTATGGTTCTCTTTCACACCCAAACATGTGGAATTGCTCTGAGCTATGTTCAACCAAATCAATTCCTTAAGGGTTCAAAGTGCAAAATGACTGCAAACTTCAACATGTTACTTGGATATCGTGACACTTAGAAACTTCTCATCTAATCCTATGGGATCATGTTGGGACCCTCTACAATAACCTCTCTCAGTTTTTGTTATCTCAAAGTGTTTTTTTGTCTATGGTGTCCAGTTTTTTATTGATGGAAAAAGTGTCAAATGCAAGTAGTGGAAAGTTGTAAAGTGGTACAAATTTCGTTCTGTAACTCATGTGACCAAACAAACTATTCAAATGTGTCTGAATAGGTATGTTTACGCTAGAAATTTTCCTCTTTCGCACCCAAACACGTGAAATCGCTCTGAGCTACGTTCAACCGAATCGATCCCTTAAGTGTCCAAAGTGCAAAATGGCTGCAAACTTTAGCATGTTGTTACTCGGATACCGTGATTCTTAGAAACTTCTCGTATGATCCTATGGGATTGCATTGGGAACCTCTACAATAACCTCTCTCGGTTTTTGTTATCTCGGAGTGGTTTTCTTGTGGTGTCCAATTTTCAGTTGATGAAAAAAGTGTCAAATGCAAGTAGTGGAAAGTTTTGAAGTGGTGCAACTTTCGTTCTGCAACTCGTGTGACCAAAAAAACTGTTCCAATGCATCCAAATTGGTATTTTTACGCTAGGAATGGTCCTCTATTGCACCCAAACACACGGAATCACTTTGAGCTACGTTCAACCTAATTGATCCCTTAAGGGTCCAAAGTGCAAAATGGTTGCAAACTTCAGCATGTTGTTACTCGGATACCGTGAAACTTAGAAGCTTCTCCTCTGATCCTATGGGATTGTGTTGGGCCCCTCTACAATAACCTCTCTTGGTTTTTCTTATCTCAGAGTATTTTTCCTGTGTTGTCCATTTTTCAGTTGATGGAAAAAGTGTCAAATGCAATTAGTGGAAAGTTGCAAAGTGGTGGAACTTTCGTTCTGCAACTCGTGTGACCAAATGAACTGTTCCAACGTGTCCGAATAGGTATTTTTACACTAGGAATTGTTCTCTTTTGCACCCAAACATGCAAAATTGCTCTGAGCTATGTTCAACCGGATCAATCCCTTAAGGGTCGAAAGTGCAAAATGGCTGCAAACTTCAGTATATTGTTACTCGGATACCGTGATGCTTAGAAACTTCTCGTCTAATCTTATGGGATCATGCTAGACCCCTCTACAATAACTTCTCTCAGTTTTTGTTATCTCAGAGTGGTTTTCCCGTGTATCTAGTTTTCAATTGATGGAAAAAGTGTCAAATGCAAGCAATGGAAAGTTGCAAAGTGGTGCAACTTTCATTCTGCAACTCGTGTGACCAAACAGACTGTTCCAATGTGTCTGAATAAGTATGTTTACGCTAGGAATGGTCCTCTTTCGCACCCAAACACACGGAATCGCTCTGAGCTACGTTTAACCGGATTGATCCCTTAAGGGTTTGAGTGTAATATGTTGAAATAGGCCATTCCACCTATTGTTTAGGTTGTGTCTCGATGATATGGGCCTAATGTAAGTAGGATAGGGAGTAGGAATTAAAAAATAGCATTGGTAAAGGAATTGGAAGAGATTACTAATGATGCCCCTGTTGAAAATTCAGAATTGAGGCCCCTTTAAAGCAAGGCTAGAAGAGGTGAAAAGAAGAAATTGCTTAAAAATAAGTTAGAATATGTTGGAAATAGGGTGACATTGTGGAGTTTGATGTGTTCAAAAGGTCTGGAAGGACAGGGGAGGTCAAAGTATGTTATGGAATGATGCCCTAGTTGGGAAAATAGGGGTTTTGAATGAAAAAGAGATGTTTGAGGGAGTAAAAGTGGGTAAAGTCAAGAGGCAACATAATTTGGTGGTCAATTAAGTTTGTGCAGGTAGAATGAAGAGTGTTGGAATAGGTTTTGAGGTTCGATTTTGGGTTCGGGGGTTCGGTTCGCGGTTAGGCCAAATTTTTTTGGAGGGGTTCAGTTCGTTTTGGGTTCATTGGTACAAAAATCATGAAAAAACAAAATATATATATATATATATATATATATATATATATGCATCCCACAGGCATGAATTAGGATTATAATATCACATAACATCATATAAACAACAAAACCACCATAAACTTGAATGCCATTTAAAACATGCATGATAAATATTCATCGTTGAAACTTGAATTGTGGTAGCTTGATATATAGAGTCTATTGATGCTAGGGTTTAATTTGTTTGATTTTGAAAAAAGAAGCCAACTAAGTAGAGTTATCAGTGTTCTTCATAAATCATAAGAATTTATTTAGTACACTATCCATTTTGATGTCTTCTTGCAGTCTCAAAAATTATTTTGTATCATTGTTATATTGGTCTTGAGAGTGGTAGCTTAATACAGCTCCACAATACAAAATCTGGTTTACCTGTGCAGTGTAACAATGGCATAGGAAAAATTTTCTTTCAAAGAACCAAAGGGTGAGTGCACAATTGAAGTGTATAAACACACACATTTTTGTAATATCAAGGATAATTTTTGAAACTTCCATGCATTGCTAATCTAAAAGGAAATGTCTTATGTATCATTTGCTTAATTGAGTTGTTCCAATCAAACGATTAAATATATTGGAATCTTTTTATCAATCATTTCATAGAATACCAATTGAAAACGTGTTTTTTGCTTTTAGATAAAGTTGTTTACCATCAATCAATTAATTTATTCAAGACAAACCATGAAGGACAACAATGATCAATGTTATGGCTAACTAATTAATAAGTATACACGTGAATAAGTCAAGCATGCACATGTGAATAAGGGAAGAACAAGTAGTCACAAACATGTATTCCTTGAAGTATACACACGAATACATAGTATACACAACTTAATACAAAGTATATGCATGAATACAAGGTATACACATGAAAACCCATAAGTCGCAAAGTATACATTGGAACACACGTAAGTCACAAAGTATACACGTAAGTTGTAAAGTATACACTTGAATACACGTAACTCATATCTATTGAACCATGAATTTATAACATGCAAATATGGACACCATCGATAAAAAGTATTTGTATTAACCAAATAGCAATGTATGCATGCATCAATATATGTCGATATAAGTATAAAATATAGGTACAAAATAGCCATATAGGCTTACAAGAATGCCATATAGGAATAC
Source organism: Sequoia sempervirens (assembly GCA_007258455.2). Taxonomy (NCBI): domain Eukaryota; kingdom Viridiplantae; phylum Streptophyta; class Pinopsida; order Cupressales; family Cupressaceae; genus Sequoia; species Sequoia sempervirens. The sequence continues at coordinate 26,132 of VDFB02296939.1, read as the reverse complement.
AATGTCAAATATATCCAATACAAAATATGTACAAAACTTCCATGTAGGCATACAACAAAGGGCTTTGGAATCAAAAGTCCTTGCTCTCCAAGCTCTCGATATAAACTCTTGCCCTTTGCTTGTCGATCAGATGGTGATAGGTCTGTCACTCATTTGTGTTGCACTCGAGGAATGCTCCTTCTCCTCCTCCTAGTATTGTTAAGTTCTTGGTGAAGTTTTAATTGTTTCAATAAGAATTAAAGACATTAATATATAGAAATTACATTATAAAAAATGATATATTTTAAAAAATAATCACTTACGGCCATCTCACGATCACTCTCCATGAGGGAAATATTTGCACATAGATGCTGAGGCATGCTCAAGCCCTATATAAACCATCCAAATAGAAATTAGACTACGAATCAATAATTTGGTTTGACTTTTCACTCAAACTAACAACTATAACAACGAATGTAAATTGAAATTTAGTAATTTGCCTCATACCTCCCTTGTGAGAGACATCAAATATTGTATAGCCAATGAAACACCGATATCCATTGCCCTCGTAACATTTGGAGGTGTTTCCACAACCAACATGTCTGAAAATAAAGCAACAAATTATTCAATCACAAAAAAGTTACAATAGCGATCCACATCACGACTTATAATGTATGAGATCAAAATGAACAAAATTTTGAGTACTTATTAAACTATATATTTCTGATTATCATGCTTACTATTTTCCCTATCCATATCTTGTTCGAAAGGACGTGTTTTTAGGATTTTACCCATGATTGCAGCAAGTCACTGAATCATTTGATTAAATTCTTTCGTAGACATGTACGATAACTATGGTGGCATAGAGAAGGTAGTGAACTGTTTGAAAAAATGCCTCAAAAGAAATGGGGTCTCGTGGTGATGGAATGCCATTACAAAAAAATGTACGTCATGGCATTCCATCACCATAAGAACACATTTCTTTCAGAATTTTTTTCAAAAAGTTCATTGCCTTCTATATGGTATTATTGCTTACTATTATGCTTTGATACATATTTTTCCAAGCATCCATAGTTTGTTGGAAAGCACCTATTTTAAGCTTTTATCCATAGTAGCAAGGAAGCACAAGTAGTTTGATAAAATGCTTTGGTGCACATGTATGAAAAATGTGGTATCATAGAAAAGGTGGTGAGCATTTTGAAGAAATGCCTCGAACAAATGTGGTCTCATGGTGATGGAATGGAATTCCATCACCATGAGACTTCATTTCTTTGAGGCATTTTTTCAAACTACTAACTACTATGTCTATGCTATTTCTTACTATCATGGTTTCATATATTTTTTCCAAGCATCCATAGTTTTTTGTGCAGGTGCATCTTTGCAAGGACATGCCTCCATGTGAAGAAATTGCATCAAGTTGCTTATGTTGACTTTCTAAACAACTATATATTGTAGTTGAAATTTTGTCATCTATCAACATCTAGTTATTAGTTATGGAATGTGAAGTAATGCTTTGAGTTTGAATGATGTGCAATGCAACGTAACCAATGATATGAATATAAACTACACAAATATATTAAGTACAATTCATTAGTTAAACTCTTTATTCTATTACCTTTGTGAAGGTTTGAGTAAATCCACTGGCACTGGGAGGTGTTCCCTCGTAACCTCCAATATTACCCTGTTCAACATCCAAAATCACATATTAAAATACCATTCGTAAAAAAATGCTATTAACATGTAATAAATTTATAGTTTTTTACTAGTTACATAACCCACCGATAGGTGTACTGTAGAAAAAAGTAGGTGGAGGGCCGGCGTATCCAGTCTCAACACTGTGACCCTACAATTTTAAATTAAAATCATAAAACTAAGTTAGTTAATCTTGCATTTCAAAATCAAAATTTAATAAATTAAATTCAATGAACATGATGCTAAGTTTTACCTGATTATCAATGCCATAAGTATCATGTAAAATTTCAGCCACCCTCTCCATCTCCGTAGCTGGATATGGATCCTGCGTAGCAGCCTCCTGAGTGCCGGTGGGGTTATATGAACAAGTCGCCCTGCAAGATTGACACACATGGGTTCAAAGGCCACCACTCGAAGACTCCCCTAGATGGCGTTGTAGAATAGGGCTAGTATGATGGATGACACTCTAGGTCAAAGTGTTGATCACCTGCAACGTCTCTACGTCAGCACTCTCCTTTGCGATGGCAGGCATAACAACGTGCTCACGAGGCAGCCTAGCGAGAGCTCGTCTCCCTTGCTGCGTAGGATCTAGTTGTGCATCAGGCCTATCCTAAGCCGACCCCCCACCTCTCCCCTAGAAATCCCTCATATCAAAATAATTTGGTATTTTTTTCAATATGAACTCACTGTATAGTTTCCTAAGAAAATACTGGGAGACTTCACAATTGTTGCACGGTTTTTCATCAAAGACCATGTACCACCTATCATAAAAATGGTTCCTAATCTCTTGGCAATGGCACCAATGAATAGGAAACCTCTTCACATTGAGGCTAATATTTTGATTTGTGTGTGGGTCAGTGAATAATGAGCACAAATCACCTTTTGTAATTTTTAAATCCTTTACTTGTTTATATGATAGTTTATCCACATAATATGCCCTAACCGCCTACCTCCTATCTTGCCATCTAGTTATTTGTTTGCTAATTGAATCTAAATTTTTTAACATATCTTTTAATGAATTTTTGAGGGTCATTCTTTCTGTGGTTGAGCCATTTGGATCACTGAACCTACTAATAAAATCCTCAATTTTTTTTTGTTGTTCTTAATCTCACTCATTAAATTTTGTTGAGTGTTAGGAGGGTGTTGAGTCATTGGTGGAGGAGGTTGTTGTTGAGGTTGATTTTCTTGTTGAGGATTTTGTTCTTCAAGATTTGGTTGCTCTTCTTGTTGAGGATTTTCAAGGTTTGCGGGTTCATTTGCATCTCCTACAAATTCAAAAAAAAAAAGTCAAATATAACCTAAAACTAACAAAATCAACTTAAAACTAAGAAATTCAAAACAAACAACAAAAAATACTTACCTCTCCCACCTCTTCGTCATTGTGACACCATCCTTCTAAAGAAATAACAATTCTTGTTGAAGATTTGTGCCCAATACCTCCTCCTAGAACACAAGTGCAAAAGTTGGGGGTTTTGGTCGTGGGCAGAAGAAAAAAAATAGTCGAAGTGAAAATAAAGACTTTCATTTTTTTTTTCTTTTAACATGCAATAATGCAAGCACATTATAATGCACTCATGCTATGAGTTTTCCAACTTTTTTTAGAAAGTGGCCATGAAATTGCTACCCAACTTCATGCACCCACCCGCTTGGAGAAGTAGAAAGTGTAGACCAAGGGCTCCTGTTTCCACCTTGATTCTTCAAAAATTCAAAAGTGGTGAATGAGTCCCACTTCTAGGCCTGCTTTTGGTTTTTGGCATTTTTGGATACCCATTTGTCTGAAACGGGCTCCGGTTCAGTTTTCCAGAACTGGGACTAATTCACCCAAATGGTGAATGAGTCCCACCAGGCCTAAAAATCAAGATCAGTAACATTCCAGATGTCATTTCCAATCTTCATCAATATCTCAGGTGCACACTTTCAGTTTCATCCATTTCTGTTACAATTTGCATTCATTTCTAGGTGTTTTTACATTACACAATGTGTTTTCAAACAAGTTGCATTCTTTAGTTTCCATTCAATAATCAATAGATTTCATTAGTTTCCTTCATTTATATCATTGCATTTAGTCATAATTTCATCATACATACTCTAGTTTGAGTGAACCACCTAGATTTTGTTTGTGAGATCTATCTCTTTCTTTTAGGTGAAAGACCCTAATTGAGCAAAAGAGAGTCAAAGCATTCCACACCTCCTAAAATATTTGGTTCAGTTAGATCCTCTTATGTTGATGTATCTACTTTGTAGCCCTCTGGATCAACACAATCTACTGGTGGAAGAAGAAAAGATGCATCTGTAACTCCATCGTAGAAGAAACCCATAAGAGTTGTGAAACCAAGGCATAAGCAAAAGGAAAAGAGGAAGAAGACATATGTTGATGTATATAAATAGGAGGAAAAATCTAAAATTGAAGAAATATCTTCTCATAAAGGAAAGGGAATAACATTATTGAGGAAAAGACAGAAGATTCCTCTAGTAACACATGATCCTCTTGATTTTGGTGCAATTTTTAATGGAATTATCAAATATGGTTTATTGAATGATATAATGGAATTGCATCTGCATGTTCCTCCATAATATAAGAAGACAATTGAAAAGGTTTTCATTGAATATATGCTCAAGCAAAACATTTCTCTTAGTGACATTGTTGATAAAGCTCTAAATAGCCTACCCGAGGCTTTGAGGTAGAGAAGAGAAGTTGCAATAAAATTTGATGTGGATACATAGGGGTCTCTGGAAAATCACAATACTAATGTTGAAATAAATGTATAAGTATCTCCAGATGAACAAGAAACTGATAATATGTCCCCTCTGGATAATACAAATGAGCAAGATATACCTAGTCAAGAAGAAGTACAAGGACCCTCTGGACAACAAGAAGGAGAAGATGTCTTTGGTATGGAGATGGAAATGGAAAAGAAAAAAAGAAGAAGAAAAGGAGAAGGAGAAGGAGAAGGATACTCAAGAAGAGAGTTTAGATAAGTCATACTCTTCTTCGGTAGATTCAATAAATGATTTTTTGGCGTAGGAAATGTAGATCCAACTTGTAGTGACTCTACAATTACCATATGTTCCTACTTTTTATGGACAAGTGAACTTGTATGGTATGTCTCCCTACACAAGTTAAAACTTGGAGATGTGCTTCACTCCACCGCAAGACAATAATTAATATAACAAGCGGAGAATTTTGGAGTGTTAGATGAAGCAATAAAGTTGTTGGAAGAGAAGTTGTTGGAAGCTAAAAGGGATTCATCCTTGTCCCCAATAGAGCAGATGAAACAACTAATGGAGTCTTTTGAGACTTATTCTTCTCATTTGGAGAAAAAGGCAGATTAAAAATTGAATGAGAAGAGGATGAATGATGCCTCTAGGAAATGTAACAACACATTGGGAAAATTGTAATCCTACATTAATGATATTCAGAAGTTTTTGGAGGAAGCCAAGGTTCTATAATTTTTTGTCTAAAATGGCCAAATACAAACAAGAACATTAAGGATCAAACAAGTGCAATTGAATTGTAGATCACCAATGTGGATACAACATATGATCCAGTAAAAGACAAGGATGGTGCCATCAGGGCACAAGTAGAAAGTCTTCACTCCTAGGTACAACAACTACAAGATCAAAGGAAGCAGTTCAAAAGTCAAGTGAAATAATTGAGAGTAGTGAGCCTCTAGTTGGCCTCACTCATAGGTCTTCTGACAGAGGAAAATGGGGTAGTTCAGAAGCACCAAGCACCATCTTCTTTGGAAGATGCAAAAGATACATGTGTGTAGTTGTCCTCTTAGGTTCAGACCTTGACTGTTACTAAGAAGAAATGGGATAGTAGTTTGATTCAACTCAAGAATATCTACAAGGGAATTTTTCCATCATCATCAAAGTTAGTTGTGATTTTTTTCATGTAAGATATTTTTCCTTTTGCTGTTGTGTATATATGCGGAGTAGATATAAAGATATTTTTGATGACATCCCAAAGGGAGTAAAAGTATAGATTAAGGGGGAGCTTGTAGAGTTTTGCTTGTAATGAGAATTTTTTTTCCCTTTACCCTCGATGTTAAAGGGGGAGAGAGATATGTGCACCTAAGGGGGATTGTTTGTGCACAAAATTTTGGTTTTTCCATCAATGTTAAAGTGGGAAATTGTTGCATCTTGAGAATATTGGTTTTCATTGGTGTCAAATGTGTGTTGAAGATTGTATATGCTCTGAAGATAGTTGATATGCAGAGTTATTTGTTTGTGCAAGTCAACATTGTAGTAAATGGAAGAGTTGTGATTAGCCTAATGTTTAAGTGTGATGTGGAGGTGGTTACACATGTTCTAATATTTTTCCAGTATGCCTACATTGATATCTTACAAGTTTGGTGTACCGTACTTAGAGGAAAGTTGCAAAAGTTTTGCTAAGGAATTCACATTGTATATTCTAAGACAGAGACATGGTGTTTTGGTCTTCATCCTTTTGTAGAGAAATGTGATTTAGCCTTGCAGTTTAGAAGATGATTTGATAGAGATGTGAAGGTTTTATATCCAATATTTCAATTCATTACACCTTCTGCAATGAAAGTTATAATTGACAAAGTTTTAATTTGTGCTCTGATGGAGTAAAGTTCTTATAGAGGCTTCTTGGAATGCTTCATGTTCCTCTAGAAGTGAATTTTTGTCCAGGTAGGTTTTTGGACATGTTCAATAATGGCCAATGCATGCCATATTTTAGTATCAATTTTTTTGGTGGTCCGCAAGTCCAATTTTCAAGTAATAGAGTGTTTCAGTTGATTTCAGATGCCTATTCTTCCACAGAATATATGTTTGAGTATTTACGCTAGAAAAATATTGTATAGATCAGTTTTAATGAGTTTGTGTGGACATTCTACATGTCTTAGAGTATCTCAAGTTTGAAGTACATGCATATATTTCTTGTTTCTAGTACCACACAATTATTTCAAGCTAGTTTGTGATGTTATGATGTTGTTGAGGTCAACTTGGGTATGTTGGTGATGTGTGCCACAAGTTTATGATTGAGAAGAGTTCAAGGAGTGTTTGTAGATGTTTTTTGAGTCATGCCAACTCATCTAAAAGAAATGTAAATAATTTTATATAATTTTTGTATACCGCCAATGAATATGAAGGTTGACATGTTGCAAGTTTCATATTTCTTGTTTGTGGCCAAATAAATTTGTAATTACAAAGCATGCAAATGATATATTGAAGATAAAAATTGTGGAGATAATAATGGAAGTGTGTGAAGATTTGTGAGTGCATGAGAAAATCATGACAAGATCCGCTACAAACCTAATGAGAAAAATTGTTGACTATCAGTGGTTGAAGCCATTAAACAGTCATATTTCAGTTGTTCTTTTTCATATTAGGGAGTAGTAGCTTCCTTGGGTGCAAGCCCCTAAAATAAATTTAGGGAGTAGTTACTTCCTTGGGTTGTAGCCTAGAATCAAATTTGTAAAATATTTTTATTTGTGAGGTTGGATTAGGATAGTAGCTCCTAGCAGCTTTCTCACTGTGATTTTTCCCCTATGGGGTTTTCTATGTAAATCTAGTGTCTTTTGTGTTCTTTTGTGTGTGCTTATTTGATTTCTTTTTTCATTAAGTGGATGAATACTAATTTTTTATAACTTAACTACAATAGAATTAATTGGGATTGATTTTAAAGCATACTGATTCACCCCCCTCTCAATATTTTGGTGTCTTCAACAGAGGGTATAAAATTAGCTTTATGCAATCATCTTTTAATTTGTAAGGAGCAACATATCATAATCTATTTGGATCACCTTTGTCCTTAAACTTGGGAGAGAAGGGGTTAGGTAGCCTTATGTTAGTTCCATTCCTTCTAGCAAGGGATCCCTTTGTGTCTCCTTAAAATGTTAGTGTAGCAAGTACACTAATATTTTAAGGGGGGCATATAGTCCCCCACTCAATATTGGTATAAAAATGGTCCCTTTGTAGTGATGATAGCATACATATCCTAGGGAGTGTGACCTTGTCAGTCAAAGTGTGGCCTTCTTGATCTATTTGAGTGTCTCTTTGGTGGTGATATTAGGCTTGATATCCTTAAGAGTGTGACCTTTCCTTGCATATGGTGTTCCCCTTAGTGGTAATTTTATGGGTAGTATTCCCTAAGGTACATAGATCTTCTATTCCATGACTTGTCCTCTCTTAGTGGTGATGCCATGTGTGATATTCCCTAAGGTGTGACCCTTCATTTATTGAGCAAAGCCCCTTTTTTGTTGTTCACCTTTTTCTAGTGGTGTTGTTATAACACCCCTTGAGGTTTTAGCCTTATCCTATCATCTTTTTTGCACCTCATGAGGTGAGTTTTGTTCACCCCAGGAGACATTAAACTTTGTGCACCCCTTGAGGTGAGTTTTGTTCATCCCCAAGACGTTAAACCTTGTGCACCCCATGAGGTGAGTTTTTCTCATCCCCCGAGACATTAAAATTTGTGCACCCCCTAAGGTGAGTTTTGTTCATCCCCTGAGATGTTATACCTTGTGCACCCCTGAGGTTCAAGTTTTGTTTATCCCCCGATACATTAAACTTGAGCACCCCTTTTAACATGGCCACCTAGCATAACATAACTTGCTTTCTAGTCGAGCTATGTATTTCATGAGTGATGTGGCATAACACAACTTGCTAATCCTCATGGGAGCAATCCTTCATTCGATGGATGACATTTGGTATTTGAGAAAATTTAAGACTTCAAGGTCTCTTTACCTTACCAGCTTGAATCCCTTTAGTACTAACCTTGTGTTTTGTTGTGTGTCTTTTATCTACCTTCTTTGTGTTTATGTTGTGTTTACATTGTGTTTGTGTTCACTTTGCTATCATCTATATGGTATATCATTTGTTTTCGTCGTGTATATTTATGTATGTTGTCTTATTGTATTTCATACATGTGTGTTCCTTTGTGCTTATGTTGGTTTTCCATGAGCTATTAGATCCTAGGGTCTTGATCACCTCCCTAGATCCTTTGTCATCCCATTTCTTCAAAATTTGGACAATTGAACCCCTCTTTACATAGATTTTCTACTTTAGTGTGATTCTGAGTGTAAGTTCATAATCTCACTAAAGTGGGGGCTAAATGTACTATTGTAAATTGTCATCCTTGAAAATTTTGCACTATGTTTTTCTCCCCCTAAATTATTGAGCCTAATTGGGTCCTTAATTTTCTAAATTATGCATTCTATAGCCCATTTGTACCACTTTTCAATAAATCGCAAGCATTGAACAAATGCATCTAGATATTATTTTACCCTTGAAACTTAATGTCCTAGAAAATAGGGTTGGACCCATTCGCCCTAGGACATATGGGTCCCCCTATTTTATCACAGACCAATTTTGGATATGTCAGTGTCAGAATTTTAACATTCAAGTTACAAATGTTAGCTATCGAGATTTAATTTTTGAGAAATTAGAGAAATGCCTATAAAAATATGTAGTTATTATATCATTTGAAAGAGTAATCTAGAAAACTATTAGCAAACTTATGATTAAGAGCACCATCAAGCAAGTCAAGATTAGCATTTCAAAGCTTTATTGCAACAATTTAAGATCCTAACATCGTGTCAAATCCTATGTGAGTTTATGTTTGTTCATGTTATCATTTTTTGGTGAAGGCTAACACTTTTATAGGTCTCCAAATCATTCAAGAAATCAAGTGAGCAAGATCCAAGACCTTGGAGTGATGTGTATGAATTCAATCCTTCAAGGAAGCCATTGAAGGGTGGTGAGTTGTAGCACTTTGTGATTTCATCATTCCTTCCTATCCATTATCATTTTATCATTGGTATTTCCATTGTGGAAGTGGAAACACTTAAATGGGGTTTGACCAAGGAAAGCCCCTAAATGGCACAACATCTCTTCTCTTTGTAAATGTGTAGATCTCAGGTTTAAAGAGGATTGAAGGAAGCTTGAAGAAAAATTGTTTGTTGTTGCATAAATGATGCCCTACATCTTGTAAACTCATGAAAACTCACCTACAAAATTATCCAATAGTGTTTTGACAACTCTGCAACTAGGAAGGAAAAGCTTAGATATGTCATTAGAGGACCCCAAAAATAGAGAAGAAGAAGCCTACAAGGACCCATTCACCCTTGAGCGAATTAGTCCTCCTACAATGATCAAAACCAACTTTTCTAGGTAGGTACATAGTCCTCTGCACTTCCCAGATCTACTGCAAGTTACTGTTACATTCTGTACTTTATTGGATAGTTGCATAAATTGCATATTAGGGCACATTATGGAATTACCTGTTAATCATATAAAATCAATTTTAGTCCATTCCTAAGGCTCAAAAGGATCAGATCCAGGTCTAATTGACTCACCTTCATGGTTGAAATTCAATCTAAACACCTTGTTGATTTGCATCCAAATGTACCTTAGAAAAAGGTAGTAAAAGCAATCCTAGGTTTAGGCATTAAACTTAAGGATTGCCTCTTTTTCTACATTACAATATTATATATATTAATTTTTAAATATATATTAATATTTATATTAATATTAATATTATAGCATGCCATATTTTAATCAATAGTGATATTTTTATATATTAATATCTCTAATTATATTAAAAGAAACAGATATCTGTTCCATCGAATATTAATTTTTTATTAAATATTATATTACTATATAATATAACATTAAATATTTATATTAAATATAATGTATATTATATATTAATATTAATATTTCCTAGCATATATTAATTTATCGTGTATTATATTATATATATTAATATTTTAAATATATATAAATATCAATATTAATATTAATATTATAACATGCTAAATTTAAATCTATAGTGATATTTATATATATTAATATTTCTAATTAAAAGAAATGGATATCCATTTCTTAAAAGTAAAAGCGAATATCCATTTTTATCGAATATTCGTTAAGAACAAATATCTATTTTTCCTCAGTATTGCTTTGGGATTTGGCTTTGGGGTGTCCAACCTGAAAAGTCAACATCCCCAATGTGTTTATAGGGGTTGCAATGGATTTTTGAACTTTACCCTTCGTGTTGATGACTTTTTTCATTCGATTTCAATGAAACAAAAAGGGTTTATTTAGCAAATTGTCAGCATTCTACCAATATAAGATATGCTTTACTTTGAATTTACTAGATAATTATTATTGGTTTCTACCTGCACTATGTGTAAAGTCCTTATTGGTAGGCTGATTGAAAAACATCTATAAATTTTAAATGGTTATACATTTTTTGAATCTGAAATATATGTCACACACTATGCTTCACAAACTATAGTTAAAAAAATAATAATAATTTTTTTACCAAGTTAGGGTGGTCGGACAAATGGTTTTTAATATTTTTAAATATTCCTACTAGAAAATTCATAACTAATTATTTACTTGCAAAAAAATACAGAAAAAAAAGTGTCACATTTGAGCACGTGTCCTCTACTTATATTGAAAGATTTGAAAAAAAATGTTTATTTTTCCTCATCATTAGGGTGGCCAGACAAACACCTGCTTTTTAATTTTTTCCAAATTTTAATGTACTACTGCATTAAAATTTTAATTTTTCATTGAATCAAATTACTTTTTTCCAAAAAAGGCCTAGTAGCTTACAAACTACATTCAATTTTCTACAAATTCTATTTCTAGATATTTTCCAGATCATGTTAAAATCCTATTCAAAGTCTTATGTGAAGTTTCTTAGGTCTATTTTTTTATTGCCACTTAAGGGCACTGTTTGGCCCATGATGATCTTGCATTGACCCCCATCTCTCCCTCTCCCTCTATATATTGATCTATCTCCCCCTCTTCTTCTCTCTCTACCTCTCTACCTATCTCTCTTCTTTTATCTACCTCTATCTCTTTCTACCCCCTCTCTATCTATCCTCCACTCTCCCTCCCTCCTTTATCACCCCTCTTCATCTCTCCCTCTTTCTCTCTACCTCTTTATATCTCTCTCTATCATTTTATCTCACCATCTATATCTCTCTATCTCTCTCTCAATATTCCTCTATATCTCTCTATCTCTTCCTCTTTATTTCTCCCTCTCTATTCCTAACTTCCTAACTCTCTATATCTTTATCTCTCCCTTTACCTCTCTTTATCTATGTATCTATTCTCTCCCTCTCCCTCTATCTTCCTCTCTATCTTTCTATAGAGAGAGAAGATGAGTGGAGATAGAGAGAATTAGAGAGGGGAGGTTAGAGAGGTAGAGAGGAGAGAGAGAGAGATAATATATCTATATAGGTAGGGAGATGGGGAAGGAGGGAGGGATGGAGTGAGAGGTAGGTAGAGAGAGAGAGGGGATATAAAGAGAATTAGAGAGGGAGGGAAGAAGGGAGAGGTAGAGATAGAGAGGTAGGGTGGGAGGGATATAGGAAGAGGTAGGTAGAAAGAGAGGAAGATGGAGATGGGAGATAAATAGAAGTAAAGACAAAAAGAGAGAGAGGTAAGGTGGGAGGCATAGAGGGAGGGTGAGGGGATATAGAGAGAAGTGTAGAGGGAAGGAGAGAGAGCTCGTTAATGTTGGAGGGATAGAGTGAGAGATATGTAGAGAGAGAGGATGAGGGGAAATAGAGAGAAGTAGAGAGGGAAGAGGAGAGGGAGAGGTACAAAGAGAGGGAGAGAGAGAAGGAGAGAGAGAGGGAAGGAGGGGGAGAGTTAGGTAATGAGAGAGGTATGGTGGGAGGGATATAGGGATAATTAGGCAGAGAGAGAGAGTGTGAGTGGAGATATAGAGAAGTAGAGAGGGAAGGTGAGAAAGAGGTAAAGAGGAGAGAGAGAGAGATAGAGAGAGAGAGAGATAGAGAGTAAAGAGAGATATAGAGATATATCTAAAGGGAGAGAGAGGGGGAATGAGGGAGGGATGGTGTGAGAGGTATGTAGAGAGAAAAAGAGAGGGGATATAGAGAGAAGTAGATATAGAGAGAGGTAGGGAGAGGTAGATATAGAGAGATAGGGTGGGAGGGGTATAGGGAGAGGTATAGGGAGAGGTAGGTAGACAAAGAGGGAGATGAAGATGAGAGATAAAGAGAAGTAGAGAGAGAGAGAGGTAATGTGGTCACCCTCCATATCTCTACCTACCTCTCTCTCTATCTCCCTCTATGTATATCTTCCTCTATGTCTACCTACCTCTCCCTATATCCCTCCCACCCTACCTCTCTATCTCTACCTCTCCCTTCCTCCCTCCCTCTTTACTTATCTATATCTCCCCTCTTCATTTCTCTTTACCTACCTCTCACTCCATCCCTCAATCATTCCCCCTCTCTCCCTTTAGATATTGCTCTATATCTCTCTTCACCCTCTCCTCTCTACCTCTCTCTCACCGCCTGAGCTCTACTCTCTATCTCCAGTCACCCTATCTATCTACCTACTTTTATCCCTCCCACCCTACCTCTCTCTCATTACATCCCTCCTTCCCCCCTCTCTCCCTCCCTCCCTCTCCCTCTCCCTCTACTTGTACCTCTCTCTCCCCTTCCCTCTCTACTTATCTCTATCTACCCTCACCCTCTCTCTCTACCTACCTCTCACTCTATCCCTCCAACATTACCTACCTCTCTCTATCTACTGCTTTACCTCTCTCTCCCCTTCACTCTCTACTCTCTCTCTCTCTCCCTCTCTCTCTCTTCCTATCTATATATCTACCTCTCCCTATATCCATCCCAACCGATTTATCTATCTCTACCTCTCCCTTCCCCCTTCCTCTCTACTTCTCTCTATCTCCCCTTTATATCTCTCTCTTTACCTCACTCCATCTCTCCCTCATTCCCCCTCTCTATGCCTTTAGATATCTCTATACCTCTTCTCTCTATCTCTCTCCTCTCTACCACTCTTACCTTCCCTCTCTACTTCCCTCTATATTCCTCTCACATTTCCTCTCTACTATTTGTAGGAGTGATAGGGAGAGAGGGAGAAGGATAGAAAAAGGGAGATAGATATGACTTGGGAAAGATAGAGGGAAAGAGAAAGGAAGAGATATAGGTATAGAGAGAGAGGGAGAGGGAGAGGGAGAGGGAGAGGGAGAGGGAGAGGGAGAGGGAGAGAGAGAGTGGGGAGAGAGAAATAGATAAACATATAAAACATGAGAGGTGGAGAGGGAGAGAATAAAAAAATACAAAAGGTATACTTATTTATTTAAAAAGTGTAAATATCAATGATGTAGCAAATATGAAAATGAAACCCTAATGTGGTTACGAAGGATGGGTATGGTAAGTAAAATTAATTTCACAATCAAGATAATAGAGAAAGATGTAACAATATAAAATTAATGATTAACTGGTCATGCAAAGAGTTTCAACTATAAAATTGAGATGTAAATATCATAAATGTATAGATCTAAGAAACCCTAATATGAATAAGAAACCATAGAAGAATACTAGGTTGTATAGGATTTATTGGGTTTACTAAAATACAAAGAGGCTTAAAGAGGGACAAAGAGATGAAATTGAGGGAGAGGTACAAAGATAGATCTAGAGAATGGGAGAGAGATAGAGAGATAGGGAGGGAGGGAGGGAGAGGTATGCATATAGAGAGTGAGAGGTTAGAGGGATGAATATAGAGAGATAGCTAGAGGGATAGGGAAGGAGAGTTCAAATTTCAAGTTAAGTAGAGAGGGAAGGATGGGGGAGGGAGAGGTAGAGAGATAGGTCTAGAGAGAAAGAGGGAAAAATAGAGATGGAAGGAGGGATGGAGAGAGGTAGATAGATAGGTCTAGAGCTCAAGAAGAGAGGTAGAGCGATAGGTCTAGAGCTCAAGGAGAGAGAGAGAGAGTGAGAGAGAGAGGTCTAAAGAGGGATAAAGAGAGAGGAAAGGAGGGATGAATGAATAGGTAGATAGATAGATAACTCTAGAGATCAATATATTAAGAGAGAGAGAGAGGTACATAAAGAGAGAAAAAGAGAGGGGTGAGAGAGAGAGAGAGAGATCTAGGTGCAGATATCGGTCTAGAGCTCAAGGGGAGAGAGAATTCAAAATATAGAGAGGTAGAGGAAGGGATATATCTAGATATGACTATTTATTAATATTTGTTCATCTCCTTACTACATAAAATATAAATATTTCATTATTGATTAATCCTCTAATGTTTCAAGTATTTTGAGATGATTGTAACAAAAAAATCATGAAAAAGAGACTTTGTATGTGAAAGTAGTGAGAATTTGATGTTTCAAAAATGAAATGTTAAGTTAAAATGATTAAAATGATTTTATGTACATGATCTCGAACCAATACCTAGTCCATTGTGTAGAGCTCTAAATCACCTTTCCAACACCTATACAAAATAATTTTTTTGATAAGAAATGCAAAAGTTATGCCCATTTCAAAATGGATATCCGTTTTGAAGACACAAAAATAGGTACCTGTTTGTAAAAAATGAACATCCAATTTTTTTTTTCAAAATGGATATCATTTTGTTTTTCAAAACAAATATCAGTTTTGAATCTACATAAAAATGAGTACCCATTTCAAAAAAATGGATATATGTTTTGTTTTTCAAAATAGATATCCATTTTGAAGACATAAAAATGGGTACCCATTTCTGAAAAATGGATATTTGTTTTTTTTTTTCAAAATCGATATCCATTACAAATAGATATCCATTTTTTTACATAACTTTTTCCCTCCATTTTGGCCTCAATATTGCTTGGGGATTTGGCTTGGGGGTGTCAAACCTGAAAATTCAACTACCCCAACATGTTTAGAGGTTTCATCCTCTTTTCTGGACTTCACCCTTTGTGCTAATGACTTTTTTAATCTAAATTTGATGAAACAAAAAGGGTTTATTGAGTAAAATGTTGGCATTCTACCAATACAAGATATGATTTGTATTGAATTTAGCAGATAATTATTATTATTTTTTTAAATGCAATATGTGTAAAGTCTTGATTGATAGGTTGATTGAAAAACATCTATAACTTTTAAATGGTTACACATTTTTCAAATCTAAAGGATGCGCCACACTCTATGCTTCATAAAATATAGCTAAAAAATCATAATTTTTTTACCAAGTTAGGGTGGTTGAACAAATGGTTTTTATATATTTTTAAAACTTCCTACTAAAAAATTCATAACTAATTATTTACTTGCATAAAAATTACAAAAAAATATGTGTCACATCTGAGCATGTGTCCTCTACTTATATTAAAAGATTTTTTATTTTTTATTTTTATTTTTTTTATCATACTTAGGGTGGTCGGACAAACATCTTTTTTATTTTTTTCAAAATTTAAAGTACTACTACATTAGAGTTTCAAATTTTTACCAATTAAAATTTCTTTTTTTTTTCCAAAAAAATCCTAGTGACCTACAAACTACATTCAATTTTCTACAAATTATTTCCCTACATATTTTCTAAATTATGTTAATAACCTATTCAAATTCTTATGTGAAGTTGCTTAAATCTATGTTTTTGTATTTTCATTACCACTGAAGGGCCCTGTTTGGCCCTTCATGATCCTGCACATGCACAAAACAAACTTCCATACTAATAATATATGTCATATTTGACTTGTAACTCTTACATATTGGCACATATCCCAAGGTAGGCATCCAAAATCACCACCCAAATCATTAGGGACCCACCAACAAAATTCAAGATACTTCACTACTTAATTTTCATGCCCAAGTTGAGAGGTATGCTAAATATAGGTTTGTAACTACCATTGCCAACTCCACCTTCTTCAAGAATACAATAATAACTAATATCAAGATCGTGAGAGAATTTAAATTAAAAATTAATTCTTGTTTTACACATTATGCATCTAAGGAAACATTCTATGAGTGCTTAGGACACATATATAGTACATAGGATTACAATGTAAATGGAACCTTAATTAAACTAACAAGAATTGTGTGAAAAGATTTCATTTTATGGAACCATGAACTGTAGCAAAAGCCATACATTTTATCCAATTGTAAATAGAAAGAGTCAATGGAAATGTTCTTTTTAGTAGAGGGACTTATTCTTTTACCAACTAGAGTATCACTTTCCATAGTAGTAGTTTAGTTTTAGATAGAGTATAGTAAAGAAAAATGCACAAATTGAAAGCAAGAAAAAAAACAATGAAAGAGTAAAGGGAAATGTGTTCATTGATGAGTCCTAGAATTGTCTTATTTTCCTTGTTGGAGTTTCATACTTTTCATAATATTTTTGATGGTTTCAAAGATATTACCTAGACCTTCCCACTTATTTTAAGTATTTAAAGCATTAAGGATGGTATATTATAATGATAAATGATTATGCATGAATCTGTGAATGTTTATGGAATTTAATAGAGTTTTATGTTGATTATGGTTATTAAAGATGAAAAGATGCCTTTAAAATACACTAACCTAGGTGTAGGGAAGGATCTGTCAACCTGTAGCAAAGGGTCTATCAACCCACAACAAAGGATGCATGTTCATCATAGCCAAAGGGGGTGATTGCCTACATCACATGTAGTCTTTAATAGCTAATGGAGGAAGAGGTCAAAGATTGTAAAAATGATTTATTATGGACCATTCTATCTTTTTACTTTATATTGTTATTAGATCATGAAGGAAATAATGTATTTGGAATAACAATGGCCATGGATTGCATTAATGTTTTCCCTATTAAGCATGTCTTCAATTATATCTATCTTCTTTAAGATGTAGATTCCTAATATGATTTTGAAACTCTTAACTCCATTAGTTTTTCATTACTATTTAAAATAAGACCTATTCCTTTGAACCTATGTTGTTGAGAGAGTTGATAGTTGTTTACAATTTGCTTTTAGTCCAAGAATAATTAAAATCTCAAGATCATGTATATATGTCTAATATTGTGAGAGATTGAGGATCTAGTATCCACATGTTAAGAATATTTGAATATAAGTACTTTTCTTGTATCTGTTCAAATTGTGCAAAAAATATGGATATAATCTTTTCCATGAATTTATGAGTTAGGTTTTAAGAAGGATATCACAGGATTTCAACAACTCAAGCAAAGGCCACATGAGGTACTACAATACTCCTTGTAGTTTAGGTTATTAATTATAGTAGAATAAATTTCTAAGTTGTATTTATTGGTTTAGAATTAAATTGAATTGTTGAGTAATGATTAATTATTATTATAGTAATTTGCAACATAGTTGAGTCATTAAGTCACTATTTAGTTAGATTTGCTTCTAGATAAAAGTTATTTCAATCAAGTCATTTTGAATTAAAATTGCTTTGGTTACTCTTCTATATACATTTGAATAGGGTGATTTATGATACTTAGTTTCACATACAATGCTAACATCATCCAAGAATTACAATTCCCTAGTTGATAAATTAAATGTAGTACCTCTAGGATAGTGAATTGCTTAATAAGGGATCCATTGGTTTGTTAAGTTGTATGCATGCATTGTCTACATTCATTGATTGAGCATAGATGGAGCTATGCATTCACGAATATGGAAGATAAATAACTTCATTTATAAAATCATAATGATTTTTAATGATAAGTATAAAATAAGCCTTGGCATAAAGGAAAGATGAGGAAAATTAGGTATGGTCATTAGAAAGGTTGGAGGAAAAATGATGATATAAGGTGATGTGAGTAGCTAAAAAAAAATCACTTGGGTTATGGATGATCTTATTCCTATACTATAGATTTGAACTAGTTCACCTTCTTACAAATTTCCATCATTTCTATTGCACAATAACCCTACATTTATTAATAGAATCATATGGGGAAAAGAGTAGAGTGTAATCCTAAGCAAGAAAAAATTATAATGTTGTTCATCTAAATTATTTTTCTAAACCCTAACACAACCTTATTAAACTCATTAAGATATTTCTTCTAGATAAGAAAGGGTTCATTTAACCCTAATCTAGATATAATTAATAATGCATATTTATTTTAAATTATTGTCTAAACCATAAGATATAAGGCTCAATATAATTTTAATCCTATTCAAATTTACATGATAATATTTTGCAAATTAAGGGAGGAAGCAAAAAGGAAATTTCTAAATTAGAAATGGGAAAAAAATCAAAGCACTTTGCAATTATATAGAATTTAAAAAACTCACATCAACATATTCACAAACTGAGGGAATTTTATTGTAGAAATATGTGAATTACAAATCTAAAAAAATGAGAGTATAGAAAAAAAATCAAACAATAAAATTTCAACTCATACTTACCAACTTGTGAGATGGATCCTACACTATTATTTTGATCAATTACTTTACAAATAACTACTTAGAGAAATAACTAACATATAAATCACAATTGTGACACATACAAACCAAGACCATATAAAAACACAATACAAAATGGAAAAAAACTCCCAAATAAAAAAATAGAACAAAAAATGAAAAGGTCACAAATTTAAAACTAAAACACAAAATGAAATTAAAATTTAAAACTAAAACACAAAATGAAATTAAAAATCAATAAAATGTTTATTTTTTTATCTACTATTTATAGAACACAACCTTTGCTTAAAATACTAGGTTATGTTATTTATAGTTTGTTCCTCAATTACTCATTTCATTTATCTCCCACAATCCATTGCAATTATCTCATACTTACCCTCTCCCTTCTATTTTTCTCACTAGATTTGAACTAGTTTAACTTCTTACAAATGTGGCTCATTGTCATTACATAATAACCCATTGGGTCAAGTTGAACTTTACTTATAATTGATTATTAGAATTTATAATTTGAATACCCATTACATTGCCTTATGTAATGAGGAGGAATACATGAACCAATATTGATTTCTTCAATATTTTCACATAAATATGTACACCACATTGAAGAGTGAGTTAATACACAATAACATACTAAGAGGAAACTAAAAAATCTCTTATAAGAATTTGGAGAGTATTTCTGAAAATCATCTACAAAAGCACCATGGAATTCTAAATCAAATGGTATTTAGCCATGTTAATAACCTAAAAAGTTCAAGTGCATTTTCCATTTTGTAGAGTATGCCTTGGTATTGTATCTAGAGACAAATACCATTTTGCTATCTATTGATAGATTCAAAGACATAGCAAAACAAAAAATCATTTAGCTCACTATAAAGATAACCTTTCAAGGTTAATGGTGTCAAAAGACACATTTTATAATTTATAATTTACACCCTAACTTAATAGAAGGTGACAACAAAACCAACACCCAACACCCTACTCAAATAATCCTTGTGAAGTGACATTCGAATTTGCTAATAGGTCTATAACTATGGAAATTCAAACATATTTTTCATTTTATAAAATTGTGAACCCAAAAAAACCTCAAAATTAGTATAAAAATAGCCCTTTAGGATTAATGATGTCAAAAGACACATTTTATGATTTATTATACACCCTAACTCACTTTGACGTAGGGTGAAAATAAAGCCAACACCTTGCTCGAAGAATCCCAACCAAACAACATTTGGCTTTGTCGATACCTAATGAAATAGTATTTCACTTTATCAATAATTGTGAGGAAACAGGAACTTCATCCCACAACTACAGTGAAATGAACAATTTTTTTTAGGGAGATCATGGAATCCTTTCTAAATACTTACAATTGTTTCATGGCACCTATTCTAGAGGGAAGGAAAAAAATGGGTTGTTTTAGAGAGAAAGTGGCAGATAAGCATTTGGGGAGCATTGTTACATGGTGGTGCTACATTTGGTGTGAGGCAAAAATGTTTTAAGGTAAACACAATTCAACATGAATATATATGAATGTTAGATTTAGGGTTAAATCTTGTCCAATAAAACATATTTTACATATTATCATTAGGTAAAAGATATTTGGTTTATTGTGTTAATATGTTTAATTTATTATGTGTATTTTCATATTTAGGTGAAATAGGTACTTCAATTTGTGACAAAAAAGATTGAGAAGAATATTTTTTTACAGTACAATATTTAAGTGTGAATATTCAATTATTGGTGCAACCTATTTCAAACATTGGGTGCCACAATTGTCTATTATGGGTAAGGCATCAAAAAAGGTCCTATTTTAGATAGTTGTTATGATGGAGAATATTAATAGCATAAAATTTGATGATGTGAATTTGAAATATTAAATTTAAGTAGTAAACTTGTGAAGTCATTAAAATCAAACTAATTCAATATGAGAGAGGACCTGATAGTTGAGCACCCTAACTTCACGCTTCTCAAAATCCTACGTGAAAATTTAAAATCACTCCCAATTTATTACAATAGTTTACTTGACAAGTCCCTTGCTTATAACTAAGGTTTCAAGGCCACATCATCAAATATGATGCCACATCAACATGCTTTTTGTCGAGGTGTCCAAAAAGGCCCCAAAAAAAGTGAGACCAACAATTGTGCACTAAGTCATGTTTTATTGGTGCACTGATGTGGCATCACATGATTTGTTGCCTTTAGATCTATTGAATACATTTCACTCAATTATGGGTAGTCATCATCAACACTAACAACTTTAAAGTCACAACTATTGGTCCAATATTGTTAAAAATATTGGACATTATATCAACAAATGCTATAACAACTATTGGAATGTGCTCATATACTAGGTCATCTCCCCTATCACCAAATATAATTTTGAAAAATCCAAAATTAAGATACACAACTAATAGATCTGGTCCCCTAAATATAGCTAAATTGTACATCAAATAAACAAAATGACTATTTTTTAAAAAGAAAACAAATTACATCATTTATCCTTATGCTTGACTATTTCTAAGAACGAAAAAAAATTACTTCATTTGTCATGTTAACTCCTACGAAAAGACTAGTGTTATCCAAAAAAAATTTACATCATTTGTCATGTTAACTCCTATGATAACTCCTATGATAAGACTAACATTAAAAATCTTCTATTCTATCCTAAGCCACAACTTGTCCAGCGGCTCAATCTGACAATGTCAATTTGACCAAAATTCACAGTAGAAGAAACAAAATCAGCGAAGAGATTGAAAACAACAGCAGGTAGTTTGGTGCAGCGGTTTTGTTGTTTTGGCAAAGGCGGTTTTCCGGTTTTTATCTCTTGGGTCCCATAGACTGGCTGGTCTTGCGGACGTAATTAAAATCATTCATTCATTCAATCGTAAAGCTAGAATGCACATGGGCTTGCTTTTCCGTATCTGATTCTATTTTAATGTATACGTGACAGACGATACATCGTTCACTTTCTTAGACGTCATCTCACATCACCATCCCACGGTTTCGCATTTGCTTTGTTGCCTCTGTCCTATTAATGGCGTGGCAACAGTTCTCCGGCACTACAGAGTGCCGTCCTTCATCCCTCAAACCCTATAAATACCTGGAATTTACAGGCGAGTCTCACAGCCATAACAACAATGAGTTCAATAGGAATGGATGAGAATGGGAATGGCGCTGATGAAAACTTAGCAGCGTGGCTGTGTGGAGTGAATACCATTCGAATGAAGCACTTGCAGCTTCCTCCCCTTGGTATCAACAACTTACATCATTTTCAATCCTAATTTTCAAAGTCTAATTCTATTATCTTTAGTTAGATTGTGTTTTTTAATCAATTGTATATAGGAAGTTTTGAATCACATTCAACAATCCGTACGTTTGTTTTTTCTTTCTAACTCTTGTTGCCTTTTTCATTATATCATACTCTGATTTGGATTAATTGAAAAAAAATAAGTCGTGTAAGTTCTATTCTCTTTTTTGTACCAGGTGACAAAGAAGTGAAGGTGCGCATCAAAGCTGCGGGCATATGCGGGAGTGATGTACACTTTCTCAAGGTCTGCAAGGCCATTATTAACATTGAAATACTCTGGGATATTCACGATTTAGATGAATGAATGAATGAAAGATTTTAATGACGTCCACGAGACTAAACAGTCTATGGGACCAAGACCCAAACTTAATTTTCTTTCATGCTTTTTTCTAAATCAGATCTCCTACTATTGATTTTGACTAGAAGGCTGGCCGTCTGGTTGATCTTATCCTCCTCGAATAACTGCTGCATATCATCCATACCCAAACTATTTGCATATTGTTTACGGATGTCTTCATAAGCTATGCAATCCAAGAAGAAGTGCCGCTCTGTCTCAACCACCCCCTTATTGCAGAATATGCAGGTTCTTTCTTCCCACGTTTCCTTAGGAGACTTCCATCTACCGGTCTCGCACCTAAGATGATGCGATCCTGTCCTCATCTGTGCTATTAACACCCTCGCTTTCCCTTTAATAGCAGCCCCTAAATACGTTTTTTCACCATGATCCTTTGTCGGGTTAAACTCTTTGATGTAGTATGCTTTTTTTCGCCCAATCTGATTTGACCACATGGCAGTCCTAAATTAGGAAGTAGGGGTTTTGGATTATAGGTTATTTTGGTTTGGTAGACAAAGTTATTTTATTTTGATTAGGAAGTAGCGTTTGGAATCATAAATTATTTTGGTCTCATAGAAATTAAAAGTTATTCTATTTTATTACTTCTGTGATTCATCATTAAGCATTAGGAAGTATTGTATTACTTCTGTGATTCATCATTAAGCATTAGGAAGTAGGGGTTTTGGATTATAGGTTATTTTGGTTTGGTAGACAAAGTTATTTTATTTTGATTAGGAAGTAGCGTTTGGAATCATAAATTATTTTGGTCTCATAGAAATTAAAAGTTATTCTATTTTCATTAAGAGATAATATTTGATTGCAGCATTTAAGGCTTGCCGACTTCGTGATTGAGGGGCCGTACGTTCTGGGGCATGAATGTGCAGGAGTAGTTGAAGAGGTGGGACGTGACGTGAAGCATCTGGCAGTTGGTGACCGGGTGTCTCTGGAGCCTGCAATTCCGTGCAGGGGTTGTAAGCCATGTATGGAGGGTTATTACAATTTGTGCCAGCAAGTGAAGGCCTTCGGAACACCTCCGTTGCCTGGTTCACTGGCTGAAAAGGTCTACGTTTCATATAGTCGAAAGAATCTATTTTTTATGGACTTAGTTTACTTTTAATAAAGTTATATATGGGATAACGTTAATCTCTTCCTTGTACGTAATCAATTATGTTATTCATGGAACTTGTAGATTATACATCCCGAAGAATTGTGTTTTAAGTTACCTGAGAATGTGAGCTTAGAAGAAGGTGCTATGTGTGAACCATTGAGTGTTGGAATTCATGCTTGTCGTCGTGCAAATATAGGGGCCGAAACAACTGTTCTCATAATGGGGGCAGGAACAATTGGTCTTCTCACATTGCTTTGTGCACGAGCGTTTGGAGCACCTCGCATTGTGATTAGTGATATAAATGAAGAGCGTCTCGCCATGGCTAAGAAACTCGGTGCCGATGACTGTTTTACAGTCTCTGTTAAGACAGAAGTATAAATTATTCTCTCAAATATGTCTATTTGTGCATAAGTTATAATATATATATTTATGTACTAATTTCGAACTTTTGTATGTTACATAGGACATTGAAGAAGAGGTACGCCTACTGCAAAAAGCTGTGGGGAAAGACATAGACATAACATTTGATTGTGCTGGTTTTTCCAAAACTATGACAACAGCTCTCAAAGCCACCCGTGCAGGTGGTAAGGTATGCCTTGTGGGCATGGGACATCATGAAATGACAGTACCACTTCCTCCAGCTGCTTGTAGGTATGATACAGATCTAATTCCTTCTACTATCAATTATACAGATCTAACTCATTCTATTATCTATTATAATGCAATGGTCATCAGAGGAGAATGAGTGGAACAAGGTACAATCCAAAAGGTCTAGTACACTAGCGAAAGGAGAATGAGTGACACAAGTTTGGTTCCAAAAGATCTAGTACACTAGTGATAGAGTGCTATCCCAATACTAATGGGAGTTTATGATTTAATGCCTTATTTGATGTTTCTCAAATACTATAGTACTAGAGTGAGGTTAGGAGCACCAGAGTGAGAAAGTGTATATCCCATGAAAATGATGAAAAGGAACACGCTACAGTCCAAATTGTAGAGAGTTTGGTAGCTAAAGTGACCAAAAAGCTAAATATAGGCCTTATATTTTGAATCTTAACTCTTCTTTTCAAAGTAAAACTGTTATAATTTTATTCCTTCCGATTTATATTTTTAATTGTGTGGATTGTTGTGGCAGGGAAGTGGATGTTATTGGAATATTTAGGTATAGAAACACATGGCCTCTTTGCTTGGAATTTTTAAGTTCCGGAAAGCTAGATGTCAAACCTCTTATCACCCATCGTTTTGGGTTCACGCAAGAAGAAGTAGAAAAAGCTTTTGATACCAGTGGTAACAATCGAAAAGCAATCAAGGTTATGTTTATTCTTTAAGAATGCTCATATGTAATGAGCCAAGTGTAATTATTTGTGACCTTATGGCACTATCTAAATCTATTTTGTACTACCCCTATTTAAATTTGCGTGTATTTAAATATCATAAATAAGATTGATGGATTATATATTAATGTTTTTTACAATCCATTATGATATGAGTTTGTTTTACTCTTAATCGTGATAGATAGAATTTACTTGGGTTGAATTTCATGTTTTCTACTAGACCTAGAGAATTGTCATTTTCCCATAATTAATGTGTTTGTCCATATCATGTTTGTCTTTAATTGACTAGTGTCATGATACTTGTACTTTGGCTATTTATACCATGGATGTGTTTAAGGTATAGATCGAGTGTGCAAGTACAAGATGAGTCAAGTGATAAAGTTATAGGATTTTTGAGTTTTGAATCATATAGATGTTTAATATCATTAAATTTAACCATACTCTAAGTGTTAGAAACCCATAAATGCTAGCACCACTTGATTCTAAGTCATGTTATATATAGATCATGTTGTCTTATTTTGCATCTCATATATTTTAACCAATATTACCCCCCTTTGTGTGTCAATGATCTACTTATGGCTTCTCAAGGTGTAGAGTTGTCTTAAAGACTACATTATTTTGCCTCAATTTTGTAATGGTGGAAAATTATTTTAAATTTTGTTGCCTTGGAATTTGAACTTTCTTTTATTTCCTAGGATTCTAAGAGTATAGCTTATGGAATGTTTCTATTGGTATTGTGAGTAAAGGATGTGGTTAGTGGTGAAAACTTATTAGTTACTTCACAAATAGGGAGTCATTTATTAACGTTGGATGGTGGTAAACTGTGTTTCCTTTCCTTCATTGATGATATTTCTCATACCCATGTGGATGTGCAGTCCTTGCATAGTGAATCTAAGTCTAATGATAAATAATGTAGGTATGTAAGAAAATTAGTAAATCCAATACTAAGGAGAATGGGATGTCATGTGGCCTCAAACCATTTTGGGAGTTTGATGTGGCACTCCCTTATAAATCTATTATTAGGCTTTTATTAACATTACCCATCATAATGCTTTCATAGATGAGAAAGACATGTTTATTTAGTATTCCATATTTTTTGAAGTTTTGGTCATTCTTCTTTGAGCTATTTCTATGCCATTTTTAGAAAGTAATCAAGAATAATTCAAGGGATAAAGGAAGGGATTTTTTATGTTTAGGAGATAGTAAGAGTCATGTAGGATCTAAAGCAGAGCATTTTATTTTT
>VDFB02296938.1:0-31502 GCA_007258455.2 Sequoia sempervirens | reverse complement strand
TAAATGGTTGTGCAATTTCTGTGAAGGTGGTTGAAGGTTATCTTGTGTTTTTTTGCATGCATTGATGGTTCCAAAACATGTGGGTTGTGATAATTTTGTGGTGTTCTTCTGCAGGTCGTGGAGAAAGAATGGAGGAAAGAGGAAGCAAGTAGGAAGGGGCGTTATTGAAGGAAGCAGGAAGAGGTGCATCTCATCTGGGTTATTCTTGAAAGAAATATTGTTTCATTTTGTCGATTGTTCTTGGAAAGACTGTATAGTTTTGTGAGTTTTGGCATGTCCATGATTGTTGGTTATATTGTTCCATTTATGGCTTCGGTTCTGTGTGAATGGTTAGAAAATAGTTAATCTATTATGTTTATTGGTGAATCTTAAAATTGCAATTTCTTTTGTTTTGTGGGTTTTGACATGTCGGTGAGTATTGGCAATATTGTTTCATTTTTGGCTTCCATTTTGTGTGAATGGCTGCAAAATAGTTAATCTGCTATGTTTTTGGTGAATTTCTCCATCTGGGTTACCTTTGAAATGTCAACTTTGATCATAATTTTTATTAGCCTTGCCATTTTCTGACTTGTCCGACACCAGGGAAAACTTGGTGGATGGGTTATAGTTTGGTCAAAAATTTTGTTATCCCTATTGGTTTAAGCTATTAGAATTGGGTCTTTGTTGCCATGTAAAAGGTGGTGGGGGTTTGGCATGATGATAGAGAAGTCTAGCAAAATGAGGGAAGTGTAGAGGATGCCAACAAAATGTGATTAGCATTGATTTTGGTGTGGTTTCCATGTAGTGGTGATGGTGCAAGTAACATCTATTTTAAAGTCATCAGAAAACAAAATGAATGTCTATGTAGTTATCGATAATGTATTGTTCGGTGTCATTCTAAGGGTTTATGTTGTTGTTGAAGGTAGCTGTGAGTGCAAATGGAAATCTTTTGTGAAGGTGCAAGTACATTGAATGGCTATGCAATTTATGTGAAGGTGGTTGAAGGTTATCTTGTGTTTTTTTGTATGCGTTGATGGTTCCAAAAGGTGTGGGTTGTGATAATTTTGTGGTCTTCTTTTGTAGGTCATGGAGAAAGAACACATGAAAGAGGAAGCAAGTGGGAAGGGGTGTTATTGAAGGAAACAGGAAGAAGTGCATCTCATTTGGGTTATTCTTGAAAGAAGTATTTTTTCATTGTGTCGATTGTTGTTGGAAAGACTATATAGTTTTCTGGGTTTTGGCATGTCGGTGACTATTAGTTATATTGTTCCATTTATGGATTTGGTTCTATGTGAAGGGTTGGAAAATAGTTAATCTATTGTGTTTTTGGTGAATCTTGAAATCAAGATTTCTTGTGTTTTGTGGGTTTTCACATGTGGGTGAGTGTTGGCAATATTGTTTCATTTATGGATTCCATTTTGTGGGAATGGCTGGAAAATAGTTAATTTGTTGTGTTTTTGGTGAATTTCCCCATCTGGGTTACCATTAAAACCAATAATGATTCATTTAGTGTTTGCATTTCCATGGTGAAGGTTGAGCCGGTCTATTATTGGGAGCTTTCTATGTTTTGTGGGTTTTGTATGTGAACCACTATTGGAAGCCATGTTTTTGTGTGTGATGGTTTCAACCTAGTGAAATAGTTAATGTTATAGAAGTTGTGTTGTTTTATGGTATATTGTTTTTTTTTTTATAGGGTTCTGTTGGAAAAAGAGTATGTAGTTTATTTGTAGCAATATTGTTTCATTTATGGTTCGACTTTTGCGTGCATATTTTTGTATGGATTTGTGACTCTAATTTTTAGTGTTTTACACATTTGTCCATCCGGGTGAGTGTGGATAACAATATTTTTTCCTTCATGTCTTTTGTTTTGTGGTACTGGTTGGACCATGCAGTAAAATAGTTAATGTTATGTACTCCATGTGATATTGCATAAAGGGATTGTTTACTATTGTTTCCTACATTAGGATTTATTGTTCCATTTATGGATTGTATTTATCATTGTTGTTATTATGACCACAACAGTACATGCAAAGCATACAACAATTAATGTTGATGTGGACCAACATTTAATTTTTGTATCCTTCTCCATCCATGCAGTCTAGAAAATACCACCCTATTCCCAAACCACCCAACAACTACCTCCACCACCTTTTCCACGACAATTGGAAAGCCAAAAAAATGGGAGGCCAAGAAAAAATTTCACCAAATTTATAACCCATCTGCCAAGTTTCCCCTAGTGCTAGAAAAGTCAAAAAATAGCAAGGCTTCCAAAATTTCGAGGAAAGTTGACACAAGTATACCATAAGCTAGAGAACAATAATCAATAATAACTATTGTAACCAAACATAGAATGGACAACATTAATTATTTTATTTTGTTCCAACCATAACCAGATAACAAAATCCATAAATCAAATAACGTTTGTTTCAACAGCCACCCAAATGCAAAAAGCCACAATATAGCATGAACTATACAATAAGAAATGACCAAAACTCCATAACCTTAACAATTTTAATCTTACAAATATATATTGATAATAAAAAATTCTGAGCAAAGTTGAGACAAGTATAGCTTAAGCTAGAAAAAAAAATCAATAATACCTAATGTAACAAAACATAGAATGGACAACATTAATTATTTTATTTTGTTCCAACCATAACCAGATAACAAAAGCCATAAATCAAACAACGTTGGTTTCAACAGCCACCTAGATGCAGAAAGACCCAATATAGCCTAAACTATACAATAAGAATCAACCAAAAACTCCATAACCTTAACAATTTTAATCTTATATATATATATTGATATTAAAATATATCCTATGTAGCCTAAGGGAGAGAACAAAAATGAATAATACCTAATGTAACCAAACATAGAACTCCACAACATTAATTTCCCAACGCCACCGTGATGGAGTAAGCCACAAGATAGCCCTCGAGCTATACAATAACAATATATATCCAGATATATATATGTATATATGTATAGAGATGTGTGTATATATGTATATGTATATATCTATATATCTATATATATATATGTATATATGTATAGAGATGTGTGTATATATGTATATGTATATATGTATATATGTATATATATGTGTATATATCTATATATATGTGTGTATATATATGTATGTATATATATATATATATGTATGTATATATATATATATTTAACAAAAGCCATAAATCAAACATTGTTAGTTTCAATAGCCACCTAGATGCAAAAAGCCACAATATAGCCTGACCTATACAATAAGAATCGACCAAAACTCCATAACCTTAATAATTTTAATATTACACATTGTATACGTCTAAAAATGGTCATGATTAAGCTTGTTAATTAATTAATTTTGAATTATTTAATTAATCTCCTAAAGTCATCTACATATAAATAAATTTAATTACTTATTTATATTGTTCATTTTCTAATTCTTCTACCTTAATTAAATAAATAACTTTATTTAATTATTGAAATTTCCCACATTCCTCTTAATTAAATTAAATAAATATGATTTTTTATTTTAATTATCATATCATTCCAAAGTTTGAATATTCGAATATTCAAATAATGGAATATTCTCTTCATCCCATAATCAAATTAAATATTAAATATTTAATTTAATATCTTCCTCTCACTCTAAATTCATTTCTAAAACATAATTAAATATAATTTATTTAATTATGCGAGTTTCTATATCTGTCTTCACTTCTAAATTAAATAAATTTATTTTATTTAATTCTAACTCATTCAAACTCATTCTTTAAAATGGAAATTTCCCTTTGGATCTCAGTGACGAAAACTGAAGGAAAAGGGAAACCTTCTATCTCCCTCTCCACTTTCAAAAATCTTCCACCGTCCATTTGAACAAGCTTAATCTGGGCCGTTAATTGAATCAGTCAATCAAATCCGTTCTAAAACTCTATAAATGCCGGTGCAAATCCAAGCTTTGGTTACCTACGCATACATATGAAAACGCACTAACATACATGCAATCAACTTATGCAATCACAGCCTTTTAGCATCACAACAATACTTTCATCTTAGCATAGCCTTGCATTTAGCATAGTGTGCATTTTAAAAATCTCATTCTTTAGCTGTTCATTTTGTTGAGCTTGATTTGCTGATTTGAGAGCCATTGGAAACAACAAAACACTGGAGTTAGAGAGAGATAAAATGATTTTGAGGAAGCTGCAGTCACAGTTTGTTTATTCTATTTTCTTTTTCAATTTTTCCTGATTTAATGTCATATTGATATTTGTTTGAATTTCATTTATATTGATACATTTTTCACACACACATAAAATGGCACCCATCGTGGGGCTTGAACCCATGAATTTAACATTCTTTGCAAGTTTTTTTTGACAGTTTCCACGTGCTGGAGTCAACTTTCAAAAAAAAATTGGCATTGAAGCGCATTCAACATTTTCTGTGGCGCATACGAGGTTTTTGACTCTTTTGTTTTGTAGGATTCTGGAGCGCATATAGTAACTGTTTCGGTACATATGGTAACTATTTTGGTGCATATAGTAACTATTTCGGTGCATATAGTAACTATTTTGATGCATATAGTAACTGTTTAGGTGCATATAGTAACTGTTTTAGCACATATAGAATCTTTCCTTTGGCAATTTAGTATTTGTTTTAAGAGCATATTAATCTTTCTTGCGGCACATATACCTTCTGTTCTGGTGCATATACCTTCTGTTCTAGTGCATATAGCTTCTATTCTGGCACATATGGATTGTAACAAAAATACAAAATTCTGAGTTTGATGCCTTCCACAGACAATTTTTTTTTTCTTTTTCTGGATTTTAAAATGAAGCAATCCTAGGATAGACACATTTGGATAAAATGAAGCAATCTAGGATAGTCACCACACAATGATCTTGCAATTAAAATTGAACAAACTTGTTTTTGTGAAGCAATATCTTCACTTAGATTAGATCATCATGATTTGGGTTTTAAAATGAACATTTGTTTGCTTTGTCTATGGCAATAGGTCTATGCTCTCCCCTTAACTGGGTGATCAAAATACCAAACTTTCCTTTTCAATTTGATGAATTTTTATTGCTTTAATTACATCCTTTAGAGAGCCTACCGTAGTGGGAAAAAGTACTCACCCTACGGGAACAACTCAAGTGGGTTCAAGCCAAAGCCAGGCTATTCCACCCCACTATAAAATTTAAAGCAAATCTAGGGAAACCCTCTTTTTCTGGTAGTGTGCAAGATAACCATCCCCAAAACCTTTGTTCTAAAGGTTGGGAGGTCTCTTGAGGGAGTTTATTATTGCCGCACTAAATGGAAATCCTTACTATGAACCTAGTGTAGTGGCCAACCGAAGTCAGTTTCCAAACATTCTAATAATCAGAGTGCAAGGGGAGGGAAGAATCTGCCCCCAAGACACTCACCATATAAATGCCAAGGACCGTTTGCTCAGGGGATCCGGTATCCACTTCCATAACTCTGAGTATGCACCTGGAAAAGACA
The DNA here is from genome assembly GCA_007258455.2 of Sequoia sempervirens. Taxonomy (NCBI): domain Eukaryota; kingdom Viridiplantae; phylum Streptophyta; class Pinopsida; order Cupressales; family Cupressaceae; genus Sequoia; species Sequoia sempervirens. Next base: position 26,027 of record VDFB02296938.1, on the reverse strand, counting down.
GCACGCCACTTCACTCAGTGACATGATCAGTGAGTCGCATCGAATTTAAGATGTGGAGCTGTTGATTACTAGAATGACTTCCATTTGAGCATTAAGAGTGAGTCTCGCCCTAATTATCTTCATGTGCAAACCTCGAAACATTTGTTGAAAAACATTTTCTTGATCAAACACTTCATGTTAGTATAGGGCTTTAAGAACAACTGTTTTAAAAAATGTTTGTTGTGTCTTCCATCACATTAATTCAAATAAAAAGATCATCCGAAATGAACATAAAGAACAAAAACTGAAATCACTCAAAAGTTATTCATACCTTTGGTCCAATAACATTTTCAATACTTTTCCCATGCTTAGAGATTGGAAATCAACAAAATTTCCCAAGAATTCAGTTTCCAAAAGGATCAAAAAACCCAAGAAAACATTAGCATACAAGAAAACATTGCAAAAGAGAAAATTCTTGTACAAAAGTCGACACGTCTTGCTTCATTACCGAGGATTTCTTCATAGATACCAAGACTTTGTTAGAGGATTCACTGATGAGTATGTTGTAGATCCCTTAGATTCTTGAGCTTATTATCAGAAATTAGTTCTATCACAATGGCATAATCATAATCAATCTCTTGAATTTCACAACATACCACAACCTTCTATAGAATATCCTTCACATCCCAATCAAATCCTTCAGTGATTTTGGAACCTTTCTTTGAAAACAAAGATCAAAACTTTAAGAGTGCATCTCTCAAACAAATTTCTAATTATTGATTCAACTTCCCCAATAGGATTCTGACATCCTTCATCATTGGGAGCCACAATAAAAAATTAGGAACATTTTGGATCATATCATAAGATTCCACATCTTATTAGATCAAGATATCACCATCATCGCACTTGTCAAAACTAGGATCTAAGTTTAGAAGAATTTTTCAAAATCATATGCCTATCTTCATAAGATCCCAATTCAATAAATTGAAGGATGAAATCCAATAAGAAGGTCATACTCAAAACGTTCAAGAAGAGGGTGAAAGAAGCAATCCTCTTTACATCATGAATCGTAATCCACTTTTTGACAAAGATACAGATAACAGAGAAGAAAATCCGTTCCACCAATACAAAGACATGAACAAAACATAGATAGATAGTGATGAGGAACAAGATGAGGAATGTCTTAGAGAGGCTGAGCAAGATCCAAAATTTCACAAAGCCATCGAAAAGATCTTGCAGCGAGATAAGGAAAAATATTTTCGCTATCTAGCCGAACAAGGGGCTAAATTGCCTCATGGCTTTAATACTGAAAACTTGAAAAATAAACTTGAAGAAACACCCCTATCTGATCTTAGTTCTTTGACTCAACAAATCAAGGCACTTCAAGGACAAGTTAAAGAATTACAATGGGGAAAAACCACAAAGAAATATACTCTAGAGGACATTTGTCCTTATCCTTTCGATCGAAGTCTTAACATGATTCCTTTTCCCAAGCATTGTGAAATGCCAAAATTTGATCGCTATAATGGGAAATCGGATCCAGTCGATCATGTTAGAGACTTCTAAAACATGACATTGGAATTCACTCACGAAGACACTTACTTGATGCGATTGTTTCCTAGGAGCCTTGGAGTTCACTCTATGGAATGGCTATCTAAGATTACACCTCCCGTCAGGACATTTGAAGAATTAATCAACTTATTCATATCACAATATGCCTACAACATACAACACCAAATCACCATGATAGATCTTTGCAAAGTTGCACAAAAACCTGGTGAATCTTTCATTACGTTTCTTCAAAGATGGAGAAGAATGTTTGTCAGATATCCACATCCTGTTCCTGAAAAGGAAAAGATGGTTACCTTCATTAACAATTTAAATTCAGAAATGAGCTATCATTTGAACTTACATTGTCCTTCTTCTTTTGAGAAAATGATTGAAGATGCCATAACCATTGAAAATGCTTTGGTCAAAAGAGGAATAATAAAACATGACAAAGACAATCCTAGCTCATCCAACCATCACAATAATCAGGAAAAGTACAAATTCTAGACTCGCAACAAAAATATGGTGAATGATGGTGTTGTTGATGCGAATCATGCCTCGACCAAGCCATTTGTCCTTAGTACTCCAAACATTCACAACAACAATGTCAACTTGATTGCAAATCATGGAAATAATCCTCCTCCTCCGAAGAACAATATAAATCAACACTCTACTCCCAATCAAGGGACTTCCAACAACCAAGGTTACCAAGGAACCAATAACAATCACAATTCCTTAGAGAACACCTTGAATATAAATCCACAAAGATTTTCATTCTTCTCCAATAGAAGAAATTTCACTTCATTGGGTCAATCTTTAGAATCTGTATTCAAAGAATTGATGGCCAAAAATTTCATTACTTTGCTGCCTCGATGAAACTATGAACCCAGTGTGAAGCCTCCATCATGGAATGAGGCATACTATTGTGATTATCATTAGTGCAAAGGTCATCGCACAAATAACTGGCCTTGAAGAATTCCATTCAAGACTTAATCGACAATGACATCCTTACAATAGAAGGACATCAACAATCCAACCCATACCATCAAGCATTCCACAACCCTTTGCCAAACTATCAAAAGGGTGAGTCTTCTGAAAAAAATGTGAATCATAACAATGATGATCATATAATCCATCATCTCTATAAAGACGACGAGTGAGTAAATGTCATTAAAGTCAATAAGAAGGTGGAATATAGAGAAGTCAACACAACAACAAGAGCACAAGCTAAAGTTGTCTTAAAGGGCACCTCTTCAAAATCCACTGAACCTCCACCTCAACATCAATATGATTTGGTCAATCAACTTCGGAAAACCCCCGCTCAAATTTCTATTCTAGAACTATTGAAGATTTCCCTAGCTCATAAGGAAATTCTCAAAAAAGTCGTCATTGAAATGAATGTATCTACTGATTTGGATGTGAACCAATTTCAAGCCATGGTAGGACACTTGTACTCACCCACTTGCCTTTCATTCTCTGAAAATGATGATGTTTCCATAACTCATCCCCACAATTCATCATTGTACTTAGAAGTCATGATTCACAAGTTTCATGTCAGACGAGTTCTAATAGATGGAGGTGCCGGTTTAAATATATGTACCATGAAGTTGGTTAAAGCTTTAGGATTTTCTGAAGACTCCATTGATTTCAGAAGACAGATTACCATAAAAGCTTATGATGATGAAGAACGAGCATCCAAGGGTCTAATCATGCTGCCAATCAGAGTGGGCCCTATTATCAAGAATACTTTCTGTCAAGTATTGGACCGTGATCTTGCATATAACATCTTGTTGGGTCGCCCTTGGATCCATGAAATGCAAGCTGTCCCATCAACTTATCATCAATGTCTTAAGTTTCCTTATGATGGACAGGAAATCACAATATCAACTGATAATTCAAATATTCAAACTTGTGCCAACATAAAGACCAATCAAGATACTTTGGTCCCTAACAATCAAGAAGCTCATGCTCGGACTTCTCTAAAGATTGACACACAAATCAGTCAATTAACTAATATTTTTGACAAAAAAATTAAATTCAAGGACCATGGAGTTGGAGAATACTCTCTTTGTCTTGCCAATTTACCTACATCACCTCGATCACATGGAAAACCGTCTATCAGGGAACATCAAATATCAGCAGCATCAACATCAAAGCAACCACCAATAGAGCCAATCACAAAATTTAATGGACAATTCATCAAAGAAAAATTCCTCATGGAAGATCCTAAGGATACAAAAATTCTAAACTAGCTCTATAAAGATGAAGATGAAGCAGTCTTTAATTCCAAATTACCCACAGATAAATATGGAAAAGGGTACTCAATCATGCAGAAGATGGGCTATGACAAAGGTCCTATTGGAAAAAGGAAAGGAGTTGTTGAACCTATTCACCTCCATGGACTTGTTGTCAAAGAGAAAACTGGATTGGGTTATGATACTCACTCCAAAGAAAGCACATCCAAACAATTGCATGGCACTATCTTCACATTGCAAGAAGGCTCAGATTCATAAAAATCATGTTTGGCAATAGTTCAAAACTTTGTGGATAACAATTCAGACACAGATTCTACTTAATATGAATGGGACACCATTTATAATGATGAGTTCTGGAGGGATAAAGAGGTTGATGTAATACACCAGTACGCCCCAACTCTAATTGAAGGTGAAGGGTCAGGGTCCCAACCACAAGAATCTGAACCACAAAGTCACCATGATTCTAGTGATGCTGAGTCGGATCTAAACGAACAAGACTATCATGAGGACAATATCATCATTGACCCACCTCATACCACGGATCCTACAAACAATTCTGTTATGACCATAACCATAGCTGATTTCACGCAACCTGATGACCCGATACCTTTGATTTATCATGATCTCATTGATTGGGATTCATCTAAACCTATTGATATACCTATGTTTCCAAGTGATGAAGCTATTGTAAACTTCCTTTCAACAGAAGATGTAAATTATTGTTCCACTAACGATTTTTGATATAAAGTCTTTGATCAGGAGAGTGTCAATTCTCCCAGTTGCAAAAGTAAAAATAAAAAAAAGAGATCTAATGGTGAAAACCAGAATTTGGCAGTATTAGATCAAACAAAAGATAAAATAAAGAGCGTATCAAATGGTGAAAACCTCTTTGAGGCACCAGACGATGGGAATCTTGACACTCTCCCGGAGCACTACCATGAGTGATCGCCTATTTTAATTGAGCCTACAAATGCTGTCAATCTTGAGACTTCTGACAAACCAAAAATTTTACAGTTAGCTACATCAATGACAGAGAAAGAAATACCAGAGTTCATGGAATTCCTAAAAGAAAATCAAGTAAATTTTGCGTGGTCTTACGCTGACATGCCTAGTCTTGATCCTGATCTTATCATGCATCACTTGTCTATCAAACTAGGGGCCAAGCCGGTGAAACAAAAACTCAAAAAGATGCACCCTCATGTTGCATTATTGGTTAAGGAAGAACTGAGAAAACTCCTTGATGTGGGCTTCATAAGACCAATCGACTATGTAGAATGGATCTCCAACATTGTTCTTGTATCCAAGCCAGATAAAACAGTGAGAATATGCACAGATTTTAGAGATCTTAATAAAGCATGTCCTAAGGATGACTTCCCACTGCCAAACATCGACATTATAGTTGATCTGACAACTAGCCATGCCATGTATTCATTAATGGATGGTTTTTCTAGCTACAACCAAATCAAAATTGCACCTGAAGACCAAGATAAAATAGCTTTTACATGTCCATGGGGAACTTATTGTTGGAATGCCATGCCTTTTGGTCTAAAGAATGCTAGGGCTACTTACCAAAGAGCCATGACTACAATCTTTCATGACATGATGTATATCTTCATGGAAGATTATGTAGATGACATATTGGCAAAATCATACAGCAGAGAAGGACATCTTGAAATATTGTCCAAAATATTTGCAAGATTAGAGAAATTCAAAGTTCGCCTCAACCCCAAGAAATGTGTTTTTGGGGTCAAATCTGGAAAAATCTTGGGGTACATTGTTTCAAAAAAAGGAAATGAAGTAGATCTTGTGAAAGTATAGGCAATTATGGAAATGCCTCCACCAAAGAACATCAGTTAGTTGAGATCACTACAGGGACGACTGCAGTCTATACGAAGGTTCATTGCACAATTGGCCAACAAAAGTTTACCTTTCACACATCTACTGTATAAGAATGTTCCTTTTAGGTGGGATGACAAATGTGAATTGGCTTTTCAACAAATCAAATAGTATTTAATGGCTCCACCAGTTCTCGTACCACCAAATCCAGACAAACCACTAATCTTATACATTGCCGCAATAGAGACATCTCTGGGGGCACTGTTAGTGCAAGAAGACTCTACAGGAAAGGAATGTGCAATTTATTACATTATTAGAACACTGAAAAGTCATGAGCTCAACTACACTTCTATTGAGAAGGCTTATATGGCGGTAGTTTTTGCTTCACAGAAGTTTCGGCATTACATGTTAACCCATACAATTAATCTAGTTTCAAAAATTGATCCAGTCAAGTATTTATTAAGCAAAGCATCATTGACAGGAAGGTTAGCAAAGTGGGTAATGATTCTAAGTGAGTTTGACATCCATTATGTTGATCGCAAGGTAATCAAAGGACAAGTTATCACTGATCAATTAGCTGAAGCACCACTACAAGCAAATCATCCCCTGCACATTGAATTTCCAGATGCTGATGTCTTTACTGTAGAATCTAAACAACCACGGTCCTTATATTTTGATGGTTCTTTCACTCAACATGGATCGGGGGCAAGCATACTTTTCATCACCCCTCAAGGACACACTATTCCTCGATCATATAGGCTGATGTTTCCATGTACCAACAACATAGCCGAATATGAAGCATTGATCACTGGGCTTAAAATAGCATTGGAATGGAGGACTATAGAACTACAAATATATGGCAACTCACAGCTAGTCATTTATCAGATCAATGATGATTATCAGACCAAAGATGACAAATTGTTACCATATAAAAAGATGGTTGATTACTTCAAGAAGTACTTTGTGGACATCAAACTCACACAAATTCCAAGGCTTGATAACAAGGCAGTTGATGCCATGGCTACAATTGCATCATTGCTACAGCTCCCAGAAACTCAGACTCGTTATGAATTTCTAGTGGAACAATAATTTTCATTTGCCTATGATACCCCTAAAAGTCAAATAATTTGCCATTTGGTCGGATCCGATTCACCTTGGTACGAAAAAATTTATGCCTACCTCAAAAACGATATCTTGCCACCCGATTTATCATGTAACCAAAAACACAATTTTATTCGGCGCCAATCTGTTCACTAAACTCTTATCGCTAACACCCTTTATCATCGTGGTCTTGATGGTACTCTACTTCGATGTCTTGAATGTGAGAAATCTGAAAAATCTTTACAAGAAGTTCATGGTGGCATCTGTGGTACTCATTCGAGTGGACTAACCTTATCCAAGAAATTGATTAAAATGGGTTACTACTGGCCTACAATGGAGAGGGAATCATTCACTTTTGTGAAAAAATGCTCAAAATGTCAGATTCATGGGAATCTCATTCATGCTCCTGCACAGAAACTTCAACCATTCACGCCAACTTGGCCATTTTCTCAATGGGGGTTAGATCTAGTGGGCAAGATTCATCCTTCTTCATCGAACGGGCATAAGTTCATCATCACAACTACAGAGTATTTTACCAAGTGGATTGAAGCAGTCCCTCTTACTAAAGTTATCGGCAAACAAATATCATCATTCATACTCAACTATATTATTTGTCGGTAAGGCATTCCCAACTCCATTATTATAGATAATGGACATCCATTCAAAAGTCAGGATGTTGATGAACTTTGCAAGAGATTTTACATTCATAATAGATATGCAACACCTTACTATCCACAAGGGAATGGCCAAGCAGAGGCCTCAAATAAAACAATATTGAAAATCTTGAAAAAGACTATGAATGATTCAGGGAAGGATTGGCACGTTCAACTCAATCCCACCTTGTGGGCCTACAGAGCCAGTGTCTGCACACCAACAGGAGCAATGCCATTTGCTCTTGTCTATGGAGCAGAGGCCATACTACCTTTAGAAGTTGAGATTCCCTCACTTAGGGTATCATTGAAAGGTCTTACAATGGATGATGAATAAAGAGTCTCCTGACTCCAAGAACTGGAACTCCTAGATGAAAAGAGACAAAGAGCAGCTGATCATTTAAAAGCATATCAACAAATGATGTCTCACAGCTATGATCACAAATTAAAGCCACGTACCTTTCAGGTGGGTGATCTTGTTTTGAAAGAGAACCCACACAATCAACAAGACAGAGAGAAGAAAGGAAAATTTGAACCAAATTGGCTAGGTCCTTACATGGTTATTGTAGTCTATGGTTCGGAAGCCTACAAATTATCGATGCCAAAAGGGGACTTGTTTGACGAGCCTATCAACAACATGCACCTGAAAAAGTATTATGTCTAAAGTGGTTATCTCATCAGAAAAAGTCCTGAAAAAATCCAGAAAAAGTCCTAAAAAATTCTAAAAAAATCAGAAAAGTCCTTAAAAAGTCCAAAAAAATCAGAAAAAGTCCTCTAAAAAAAAAAGTCATTGGGTGAAAACCTGGCGACAGGTAGTCTATTGACAAGAAAAATACAATAAAAAAAAAAGTGAAAATCTGGCAAACAGATGCTATTTGTAGCTTTCTATCTATTAGTTCATGTTCTGCACTTAACTTTTCAGCCTTCCTTTTCATCATCTTAAGGCCACACCAGCACCATGATATCATCATTTACCTCGAGCGATAATGTCTTACTATGGCTTGATTATTGTACATATTCATTTCCGCAAGTTGTGTCAATACCAAGGGAAAACATGGGCATACTGGGGGCAATCAACTTTCAAGTTTTACCAAAATAGTGAGATAATGACATCGAAGCCAATCATACAAAACAAAACAACCAAATCAAACCAAAACATCCAATCATTGATCCATATCACAGTAGCTTTCAGTTGCGTACCTTATCATGACTCATATCTGGATGATCTATAATTTGAATAATGTTTGGAATAACAGTATTTCATTTTTGAACAATGGTTGTTTAATTTTTTGGTATCATTTCTCTAGAGCACACTCGATGATGTACTAAACTAGAGTGGCAAGGAAAGAGAATGATTTTTCTTTGTCTATTGTCTGGAGGTTAATCATTTATCTATTGCAAATATGTCATGAGATGTGATGATTTTATTATTGATGACAGTTCCAAATTTGCATTAGATTGTGGTTAGTCTTTGTCTGTTCACACAAGAAATGCTCAAGTCATCTCGGTTCAATTATACCTAGATGCTTGTGTTCACTTGCTATATCAAAAATCATGAAAATTGTACTCAGGTCATAATCGGTGCTAATTTCCCCTCTGATGCTTATACATACTTCCAACATTTTAAAAGTGCTCTATGATGATTATAGAAAATATACCAAAAAGCTCAACAAAAGGTTCGCTTCATTAAGCTACATTTCATACTAGATCATTTTACATGTCCGCATAGTGGATTTGCATCAGAGTTTTGAAAGGATAATAATCACATCAAACGATGGCCATATCTCTTTGGACTATTTGTGGAGGATATTCGAACATTTGCATTTCATTTTCATTTACCATTTCATATCCATCATCTTTCCATTTCCATTTCATTTTCATTTACCATTTCATATCCATCATCATTGCATTTGCATTTCATTTTCATTTACCATTTCATATCTATCATCATTCCATTTGCATTTCATTTTCATTTATCATTTCATATCCATCATCATTCCATTTGCGTTTCATTTTACTTATCATTTTTCATTATCATTCCATATAATTTATCATTTTCATTTCATATCATTATCCATTCATTATCATTTCATTATCATTCCATATCATTTATCATTTTCATTTCATATCATTATCCATTCATCATCATATCATTTAACAATTCCATTTCATTATCATTATCATTTAACATTTCATTATCATTTTTCATTATCATTCCATTTCATTTATCATTTAGAATTTCATTAGATCATTATCATTATCATTTAACATTATCATTTAATGTTCCATTATCATTATCATCATTTAACATTCCATTACCATTATCATTTCAACATTTCATTACCATTATCATTTCATCTCTTATCATTACCATCATTTCATTTCTTTCATATATTATCATTACTTTCATTAACATCTCATATCATCCCATTTCATCTCTTATCATTAATTATCATTTCATGTCATTAACTATCATTTCATTTCTTTATCATTTCATTATCATTATAGATCCATTATTATTCATTCATCTGTTCATTCTAATTACAAATCATTATATTTTCATCACATATCATTTTATCATACATTTCCTCACTACTTACTCATATCATTTTTCATCATATCATATCATTTTATCATACAAAATTCATAATGCATATCATGAACACAACATTATTTTTTCATCATATTATCATCTTTTACCTGCATTGAAACATCCAAAAAATAAACATTCCATACATACACTTCCATATACACATCATAAGTCATCCACCTACATGACATCATTAGTACACATTTATCAAATCATCATCATCTTAATAAAAACAATTTAGTTGAATTATCCTGCATGTCATGTTAATAATCAGATCATTCAAATGCATACCAAAATCCATAAACACATGAAAATAAATGCGTATCACATTATCATCGCCGCTGCATATCATCACTCATCAAAAATGATACAAATGTCCAAATGTCCAATGAAACTAAAATTTCCAAAGCGAAATACATCAGATATGATCAAAAATTAGTATACATGCTTGAAAAATCATACACATATGTGCACTATATCTGCTAACTGGTCAATGCCCCTGATGGAGCTAGTTCGGAAGGAGGTGGTTTGCCACTGGTGCCTGCGTCTGGGTCCCGCTGAGGCCCAGTCACTCCCATGCTTTGTGTATGTGTCTGCGATCTACTCCTCATCCTGCTATGAGATCAGGGAAATGGCTCTTTGCGCTTGGGAGGACACAACTCCTTGTATCTGAATCTATAATACTCGACCTCCCTCGCCATCTCCATGCCTCTACAATGGCATCCAACAATGATGCACTCTCTACGGTGCCCATCAACCTCTGAGCCATGCCCTCAGCCTCCACTACCCTCCATCTAAATGCATATCTCTTTGTCATCACCTGAGCTAACTGTGGGTCTAGGGCAGGTACCTGTGCCTATGCCTGTGCTTGTGCCTGTGCCAGCTATGCCTATAGCTATACAATAAATACCTGTGCCTACCCTAGCTGACTCTGTAACTGCCCCTGCTGTCCCTGTAGTGTCTACACCTGGGCTTGAAGCATGGCTATCTGCCCTTGCTAAGATGAGGATCCCATCCAGATCACTGTCTGTCGCTCAATCCCTGTCCTCGGCCGTTGCATGATCTAGACACCCCTCAGAATATCCAGCCTTGACCTCCCCAACACCTATCCCTCCTCCCCGCCATCATCTCCATCATCCCCATTGGAACTCTCCGCTCTCTACCTCCTCTCCTCCAACTGCTCCCTGCTCGCCACCGGCCACATCCTCCTGTCTCACTGCCCCTGGTTGTGGTACTACCAGAATGGGTGCTGGCTCATCAAGACTGGTAAACCGTGGAAAGGGATGTGTGTGGAAATATACAGAATACTCATCAGACATACCAGCATCCACAATGTCTCGCCTATCAACCCATGCCTCAGGTGCTAATGACATGAACTCTGTATATGCTGCCTGATAAGAAATACATGGCCCCCATCCAGCCTCATCTCTGCTCTGGGCATAATGTACGACCCCCTGTGGCATCCCCTACGTAAATCCAAATTGTCTCTACACCCGCAACGCCAAAAACCTCTCAAGAATGAAAAGAGTCCTCCCTATCAGGAACTGAGGAATGCATACAAACAACATCTCTAGATCATCTATAGCCCATGGCTCGCAATCAAGATATGGTCACCATACCATTGTATCCATATCATCTAGAAGGCACCTCCAATAATCCACCTTGCCCAGCTTGGGCTGGGTAAGGAACATAGCATATGTATATATATAGGGCCTACCTAGAGGCCTAACTCTAGGGTACGCTGGTCTCGTCATAGCAAGATGCTCCCATGCCCATATCTGCAATAGTGTCACACCACATGACAAACTAGAAGAACCCCTATACACCACCTAATGCAAATCATGATATAGATGCACTAACATGCAACTCCCCCATGCATATCTCCACGGCTATAGCAACATCTGCTCCAAAATCCTGCCCCATCCCACTGATAATCCCTTTGCCGGTGATCCGAACAAAGGAGACCTCCAATAAATGCACCCAAAATTGCAGGCAAGGCTGGATATCCTCGAAAGTCTGCCCATGGTACCCAGTACCTAGCTATCTGTCCATCACCATACACCCTCCTCAAAGCATCTATATCCCCGAGCTCCTTGCGATCATAATACACAAGGGCACCAACTACTGGGATACCTAATATCCTGTAAAAATCCTTCAGAGTCACTGTCACCTCACCAGTTGGCATATGAAAGGTGTTGTGCTCTAAATGCCATCGCTCTGCCATTGCCATCAACAATCCTATGTTGACCCGAATCGGTGGCATAGCCAAAAAGGATCCCAAACCATGTGTATCTATCAAAGATATATCAATAGGTGTCAACTCGGGTATCCTATCCCACCCTGCTAAGTGCCGCTCTCTAATCTGGAGGTTTTTGAAAACCTCCTATTTTCATCACAAGGATAAGTAATCAGAATCATACCGCTCATTCAATCTCAATCAATCAAAATCAATTAGACTCATATCTATCAGTGACATATATCAGACCCCTATCAATGACTCATATCAATGCATCATATCAATGACTCATATCACACAATCAATCCTATCAAATCTGCTCTACCATCAATTACTATTTATTTTCTATCATAGAAAGCAAATTTATCAGAAGTCATATCGATCATTCATCTAACATTTACTCTTTGTTTTCTACTCTAGGAAGCTAAGTTATCAGTTCAATATACTCTTTGTTTTTGAAACAAAGTTATCCGACATCTACTCTTTCTTTTTGAAACAAAATTATTAGTTCAATTACTCTTTGTTTTCTACTCTAGGAAATAAAGTTATCAATCAATCATCAAATTACTCTACCATTTCTATCCATATCAGCATGATGACATGACAATTTTACTATCTGTTGACTAAGGAAACAATATTCATCATCATTTTCGCATTACTATCATCAAATTTTCAATTCTGCCTATTTTTACCATATGCGCTACTCTGTGGATTCTATGCGCTAAAACCCATATGCGTCGTTCCTTTTTCTAGATGCGCTCAAATAGATCCCCTATACACACTTTTCCTATATGCGCTACTTTACTCATCCTAAGCGCTACTTTACTCATCCTAAGCGCTACTTTAATCATTGGATGTGTGATTTCCCTGAATGCGCCACTGTTTTTACTCTATGAGCTATTTCCTATATGCGCACTTATTTTTCCTATATGCGCAATACTCCTAAATTTTTGAATGACACCCTAGATGTGTTATTGTTTTCATCGAATGCGCTAAACTAGTTTTTCCTAAAATTTTAACATCTAGCATGTATGCGCTACTGTTTTTACCCTAAGCACCAAAAAAAACATCGGAAGTGCTCAAACTATCCTAAAAGTGCTCAAACGTCATTTTCACATTCAAAATCTGTGGAAAAATAGAAAATTTTGATTCAAAACGAAAAAATTTGAAAGCACAGGTGGTTAGATCGACTCACCGGTGGTCCGTATGCTGCTGGCCTCTAGTATCAGCGAGATCTCTCGAATCAGTGGTGATGATAAGGAATCTCCATATCGCAAGGTCACTCTCAGAGCTACAGTATTCACCAAGTTAAAAAGTGCAAATGATTTGTCTCTTTCTCTTTTCTTTACCTTTTAAAGGTCAAACAAGGGTAAGTTGGCTGCCTTTTGACTTTATTTTCACAATGGGACATTTCTTTGTCGAGAGCTAAATCACTCTCTCCCTCATCCGTGATTTACCTCCCAAGGGGGCATCATTAACAAAATCATCAAAAGCATATCAGGGGTAAAAATTTTATTTTCTTTGAAGCAATGTGTTTCACACATCACTTCAAAGAGGGGCAAAATGTATACGTCTAAAAATGGTCATGATTAAGCTTGTTAATTAATTAAATTTGAATTATTTAATTAATCTCCTAAAGTCATCTACATATAAATAAATTTAATTATTTATTTATATTGTTCATTTTCTAATTCTTCTACCTTAATTAAATAAATAACTTTATTTAATTATTGACATTTCCCACATTCCTCTTAATTAAATAAAATAAATACAATTATTTATTTTAATTATCATATCATTCCAAAGTTTGAATATTCGAATATTCAAATAATGGAATATTCTTTTCATCCCATAATCAAATTAAATATTAAATAATTAATATAATATTTTCCTCTCACTCTAAATTCATTTCTAAAACATAATTAAATATAATTTATTTAATTATGTGAGTTTCTATATCCGTCTTCACTTCTAAATTAAATAAATTTATTTTATTTAATTCTAACTCATTCCAACTCATTCTCCAAAACGGCAATTTCCCTTTGGATTTCAATGATGAAAACTGAAGGAAAAGGGAAACCTTCTATCTCCCTCTCCACTTTCGAAAATCTTCCACCATCCATTCGAACAAGCTTAATCTGGGCCGTTAATCGAATCAGCCAATCGAATCCATTCTAAAACTCTATAAATGCCGGTGCAAATCCAAGCTTTGGTTACCTATGCATACATACAAAAATGCATGAACGTACATGCAATCATCTTATGCAATCACAGCCTTTTAGCATCACAACAATACTTTCATCTTAGCATAGCCTTGCATTTAGCATAGTGTGCATTTTTAAAATCTCGTTCTTTAGCTGTTCATTTTGTTGAGCTTGATTTGCTGATTTGAGAGCCACTGGAAACAACAAAACGTTGGAGTTAGAGAAGATAAGACGATTTCGGGGAAGCTGCAATCACAGTTTGTTTATTCTTTTTTCTTTTTCAGTTTTTCCTGATTTAATGTCTTATTGATATGTGTTTGAATTTCATTTAGATTGATACATTTTTCACACACACACACATATATATTGATATTAAAATATATCCTATATAGCCTAAGGGAGAGAACAATAATCAATAATACCTAATGTTTCCAAACATAGAATCAACATCATTAATTGTTTTATTTTGTTCCAACCATAAGAATAAAATGAAAGGAATAGATGAAACAACATTACTTTAAATGGCCACCCACATGGAGTAAACCACAATAGAGCCTGAGCTATACAATAATAATATATATATACCAGCAAAGCTGACGAAAATCTCGACCAAACTATAACTGATCTGCCAAGTCTATCCTGGCACTAGAAAAGAGGAAAAACGATGAGGTTGACGAAAATTTTGAGCAAATTTGACCCAAGTATAGCCTAAGCTAGAGAAAAATAATCAAAAACATCAAGTGTAACCAAACATAGAATGGAAAAAAATAATTATTTTATTTTGTTCCAACCATAACTAGATAACAAAAGCCATAAGTCAAACAACATTGGTTTCAATAGCCACCTAGATGCAGAAAGCCGCAATATAGCCCAAGCTATACAATAAGAATCGACCAAAACTCCATAACCTTAACAATTTTAATCTTGCATATATATATTGATATTAAAATATATCCTATATAGCCTAATGGAAAGAACAATAATCAATAATACCTAATGTAACCAAATATAGAATCAACAACATTAATTATTTTATTCTGTTCCAACCATAGGCAGAAAATGAAAGGCATAAATGAAACAACATTACTTTCAATGACCACTCACATGGAGTAAGCCACAATATAGCTTGAGCTATATAGTAACAATTGACAAAAACTCCATAGCCTCTACAATTTTATCCCGTTGCAAACAAAAACAAACCATACAAGAATATATATGTATATATATGTGTGTATATATAGATATATATATTTGATTGAAGTATTTCGCTTTGTGTTCATGCTTGCACTGCTATACATTTTATGTTGTTTTGTCCAAGGCATTGTTGATAGTTTTTCTATAGCTTCTCAACATGTGCCAACCACCATTGGAACCTTTCCCTTGTCCGCTGGAAAAGTTGTGATATAGAAGGGTTGATGGCTGGCCAAGAGACTGTTGGGCTTATTGTACTTTGCAAGGTGTTGTTGGCTATCGTCCTCCATCTATGGTTATAATCTGGGGCTATAGACCTGTAGTCAACAATGCATTTTTGTAAATGGCATAGACTGTATAGTTGCTTTGTTGACTTTACAATGCTTCTTTTTTGAAAGTGCATATATGTTGACTCAACTAACTTCAAAACATGGCAAGGCTGCCAAAAATTCCAACCAAATATCACACAAATAGGGTATATCCACCCATCTTGCATGTCAATTATTACACACACACACACACACGCACACACACACACACACATATATACATAATTTGAATTTCCCTCAAGACATTGTATGCAAAAAGCTATATTGTTTGTTATAAACAATGTTATTTTATTAATTCTTGGCATTTTCTAGCTATTCTAATTTTTTGGCTATATATACACACATATATATGAAAACCGGTAGAAACCACAGTATCAAATCCATGCAAAGTGATGTAGACAAAACCGAAACAATAGATAAGGCAAGATATTTGAAACAATCAATAGTACCTTGTGGAAAATCAAGCAATTTAGCATGGTACAATGCGTGAACCACAAATCAAGTAGAATCACGAAGGGTTCCTTCAACATGGAGCTCTTCCCACTTGCTTCAAACACACATCTTCGCGCTAAGGTTTTTGAACAAAAATGGGAAAAATATTATCATTGGTGACACTTTTCTTTTGCATTTGCATCCATTTGTCCATTAAAAAAACAAAAAATAACCTACAAGCACCTTTGCAAAAGTTGCACAGAGCTTAATCCACCTTACATCCTCACAAAATCTTACCCTCATCACTCATAGCTCTCATATTAGGTATAGCAGTAGAATGACACCAAACAATGCCTTGTTGAAAATTTCCTAGTATATGTATGGGAGGTTGAAAAAATATGCTAGCCATAGTTACAACACATCTACCACCTACTACCCAGATTAGTGTGCCAAACGTTGCTCACCATAAATGAAATAATGTCACAGAGGTTTCTTGTATGTGTTGCATACATTAGCAATGGTTTCAATAATACTTTTCATTTAAAACTCACCAAACTACTAGAGCAGTTTAGGGTATTCTTAATAAAGCATTGTTCAACGGTGGTCTCTGGATTGAGCTCCACTGCATACATAACAAACATTATAGCCAAGTATGATATGACATCCATATCTAGCTTGGCACTCTTATTAGATATTGCAAAGAAGTAGCAAAAAACACTTGGAAAGTATTACATCGATACCTAGAGATAGATACTTACATACACAAATACATGATACACATATATATGTGTACACAATACTCTGTCAAGATATTCTATGTTGCATGCACGGGTCTATAATTTTCAAAAAATCCAAATGTGTTAGGTGTCATTGTCTAGGTTTATGTTGTTCTTCAAGGTGGTTGTGAATGAAGAGGGAAAGTTTGTGTGAAGGTGCAAGTGTGTTCATTGGCTGTGAATTTTTTGTGAACCTTCTTGCTAGATTGTATTATTTTCTAGAAAGTGTTGTTCACATGGCTGCATTGTTTCAATTTTCTAAAAGCTTTCGTTTAGAAATTAGTATTTTTTTGATGTGTTTGTCACTGTTAATTTTCAATAGAGTGCTCTTATAAGGGTTATATTGTTTCTATTTGTGATGGGTTTAGGTTCAGAATCAAATTTGGATAAGCTTTTGTTCACAAACTAGTATATTTAGAAAGTAGAATATTTTTAGTTGCGAGACCACCCCAAATGGAGAAAGTTGTGGAACACAAGAAAAATGATAGCTAGCAAAAGCATGTAGAAAAATACACACAAAGTGTGAACCTTAAACCAAATAATAGTAATTTTCACACACAATATAGTTTTTTCTCCACAACACCTTCTCAAAATTAGGATAGCTAGAAGATGCTAAGAATTAATGAAATAATATTGTTTATAACAAACAGTACAACCTTTTGAATACAATGTCTTGATGGAAATTCAAATAATGTATATATATATGTGTGTGTGTGTGTGTGTGTATTTATGTTTATATATATATATATATATGTATGTATGTGTGTATATATATGTATATATTTATATATATGTATATATGTATATATATATTATTCTATTGCAAACATACCCACAAAAACACAAATATTAAAGAGAAACCCATCAAAATTTGATAGTAACAAACTGATACAATAAAACACTCCTTTCTCAGCACAACCTACTCAAAAATTGAAACAATACAGCCTATCGAACAACAACTTCTCCAAAATGAAACAATATAGCTTAAGCAACAAAACTATAATCAACAATGCCCAATGGAAGCTAACAGAAAGCGTATAAGATTGACTATTTTGTTCTATTGCAAAGAATAGTAATCAATAATACCTAATGCAATGAGATGTAACATGTATAAGATTAACTATTTTGTTGCATTGCAAGCATAGCCACAAAATAGATGCCATAAATTAAACAATACTTGTTTCAACACAAATCTAGGAGGACACAACCATTAAAGAAAAACAAGCATAGTAACATATCCTTGCAAAATGATAGGCATAAGACATTGACCATAGATTAAACAATATTTGTTCTTCTAAAAAAATGTAGTCTTCTCTCAACAACAACCTATCAAAATTTGGAACAATCAACAGTGTGTTAACAAAGATCAAGCAATATAGCCTGCACCAACCTACGAACCACAAGTGAAATAATATTTGAAAGAGTTCTCCTCATATGCACATGTTTGTGCTTCCTTTGAATAGATAGATATCTGTACATATGGAAAATACAGTGTGCATCACTCTGATTATTAGTACCATTGCCAACACTTTTCTATTCCTCTTGGAGCCATTAGCCATGTAAAAAAATGGAAAATATGTTGATGCCAACTTCATAAAAAACTTCATAGCAGACAATTGGACTCGCACCTTCATAGAAGCTCATCCTCTTCACATCAACATTTGTTGTTGTATGTTTTCCATGTAGTGTTTAAGGTTGTGACAATATCTAGTGTTCAAAAATGTGAGCAGAGATAGAAAAAGTGTTTGCAAATTTCAATAAGGCATTGTTTAATGTTCTTCTCTACCTTTGGCCCCTTCAATAGCTATGAACTAAGATTGCAAGCTTCTTTGAAGGTTGAAGTCCATCTCCCTTTCCAACAAATGTAACATTGTCTGTCTATATATATAAGTTCTCATTCAAATATATTTCTATATTGTCTACAAGTAATGCCATGTATGTGCTTTTCTACATATACTTCTTTGGTATGTATATTTCCAAACAACAAGTCCATCTATATGCATCCAATCAATGATGTTGGATTGTATTTGTTGGAATAGTTGCTACGTATACATTTTAGGTTCTTATTTGTTAGAGGCTGACAAAAGGAGTTGTTTCTTGTGTGATGACAGAGATTTCTTCCACCATAGATAGAACTGATAGACAATCTATGTTCTTGCTTGGGGGTTTGGTGAGAGCCCATGGGGCTTCATGACCCAATATGGTAGGGTGGAGAGTAGGCCTTATTTTGTTGTTTTTCATTTCAAATTTTCTATTCATTGTTCATTATTTCTTAAAGGCTCTCAAAAAAAATTGTTTCAATCATAGGATGTTTGGTATGTGTGATTAGAAGGATTACTTCCACTATTGATGAAAGTGATGGACAATCTATATTGTTGCTCAAGGGTTTGATGAGAGCCCATGGGGCTTCATGACCCAATATGGTAGGGTGGAAAGCAGGCCTTGTTTTGTTGTTTTCCATTCCATATATATATCTTTTTGTATATATAAATGTTCACTGATAAGATTGTGTTCCCAAGATGATAGGATGGATAGTACATCTTTTTCTTTTGGTTTGGTGTATGCAAGCATGTTTTGTGTTCATTGTATTATTTCTATATGTATATATGCATGTCTAGTGTAAAACATGAAGCTTTTATGGATGGTCATTGGAACAAATGAAGGTGTGATGGACAACCATGGAAGCAGTAGTGTTGCACTCTTCTTTAAAGTGTACATTGTACTTTCCATTCATTTCACTCTCCATTAAAAAACATTTCATATGTATAGGTACATTTGTAAACGCATTTGCATGTGCACATGCTTGGGTTGTTGTCGATGGGTCACTATTGTAGAAATTATTTGTGAATGTATAGGTTTGTAATTTCCAAATTTTTTTACTCCTCTACAATGCTTTATATTTTACAGTTAGCAAATCACTAGATATGCATCTGATGTATATTTATGATTGTGATGTCTTAGTAATAACTGTTGAGTGGAGAGTGAGTATTTTTTTTCTCTATTTCATTTTGCATTACCTCATTGTTGATTAATTGCATTGTTGCTTTTTTAGCTGGCATAGACATGCTCTTATATTTCCAGGTAGCAAAACTTGTAAATTGTTAGAAATTGTTGCTTTCATTCTACTAAATGTATATGTATATATGCATGTCCAATGAAAAATATGAACTTATTTTGGATGGAGAATGTCATGAACGAAGGGATGATGTAGAATGATAGGCTGCAGTAGCACTACAATCTTCCTTAAATAGTGCATTGTACTTTCCATTCATGACACTCTACATTGAACATAGATTGCATATGCATATATACATTTGTAGACACATTTCCATATATATTTATCTTGGTTACTATCAATAAGTGACTATAGCGAAAAAAAAAAATTCTACATGCGAATTTTTTATTTTTTATATTCTCCCTCCCTTGCACCATGGTTTTGCATTTGCAAGCAAAAAATTTGCATATGTTCATGTAATGCATAATGTCAATACTCATTCCTTGGTTATTATTCCTTGTAGGATTTAAAAGTAACCATTAGAATGGAAGATGTTATATTTGTAATAATGAGCAACATTCATTTCATGTTTGATCGCATGGAAAAAATTTGTGGAGATACTTGACCTAATACCATTGAGGAGACTTCTTTTTCAGAAGAGTATTAAGTATTAAACTATGTATCAAGATGATATATTTACAATAATGAGCAACATTCATTTCATGTTTGATCGCATGGTAGAAATTTGGGGAGATACTTGACCTAATACCATTGAGGAGACTTCTTTTTTAGAAGATTATTTAAGTATTAAACTATGTATCCTATTATTCTTCACAAATTACTAGTATATGCGACATGGTTTAACACTAATAATGCTCTCCTAAAAAGAAGTCTTTTCAATGCATGGTGTTTCTATTAATTCCTGTCTAAACACAAATTTAGTAATGCAATCGATTCATTTGCTTTTGAGTTAGCCATTGGCTTAATGAGATTGGGTGCTTGCATTGTTTTTTTATTTGGAGTTTCAAAGCACTTTTAAATACAATGCATATGAATACATACAATTATCTATGCATAGTGGTCCTATTGTGCCTTTGACTACTTTGTTGCATATCCAATTAGGTTGATTGTTATAGTTATTCCATTTCCCTTTAACTTGGTGTTTGCAACCATTTTATTGTGTTGTTAATATTATTGCTATAGGAATCACAACCTTCTTTAGGTTTCAATGCCACATCAAGTGTAGATCGTAGAAAGGAAGCAAAGCGTGAAAGAATCCAACTTTATTATGCATGCCACAAAGATTGGATTTGCGCAGATCGGTGAGCCAAGTACTTGCAAAAGACAAGCAACATAGACCCAGCTGGCTTGCTAGCCCATGCCCAGCTAGGTATACCGTCATTGCAAACAAGCTTGCTAGTAAAATTTGATCACTATTGCTCCCCCTCAACTTCCACCGCTTCACCATTGAACCACACCCATCATTATGAAACTACTCGCACAATACCTAACTATACACTACCACAACCCCTTGTTGGGTATGCATTTCCAACCACATATTCAACAACCCCACCCTTAGGCAACATGTTTGGTGAACCTTTACGCATAGCAATGAAATCCTTCCACCAGGGCATTGATGCTTTGTCGGACTTGAAAATTTGTTCTACTTGCAATGAGAGCTATGCTGGCATGAGAGTTCGAACATCTAGTGTTGGTGTTGTCTATTTTCATTTTGCTTCTGAAAAGGGTGTTCATAGATATAGCCTGGCAAACAAAATGGATCCAGGGCCACAACCGACCATCCTTGCAAAGCTTACTCAAGTTGAAAAAATGCTTATCGCCAGAGTTGCTCCCATTTTACAAGTAACCCATGCCAGAGGATGCCAATACAAATATAGTGGCCATACTATAAGCTTCCGAAAAGACATCACTTACATTGCAGCTTTGTTTTTGCGATGGCTGCATGATCTTGAAGTTGCATTGTGTGAAGAATTGGTATGCAAGGGACAAACTATGATTGCTATGTTGAGAAACATAATGTCATGGATGCATTAATTTATAAAATTGAGAATGACCCATACTATAGTGATGTTGCAATAGATTATGATGCTTTAAATTTGTTGTAGGTCCTACAAGTACTAACATCTCTGATATTTTGCACATAATGGAAGAACTGAGGCATGACCTAAATGAACCAATCACAACTGTAGAAAGTGTTGATGAGGAAGTTGATCTTCAAGACTTGTCATCATTTATTTTGTTGATTCCCAACCCTCCTCAATAATTTCAGGCAATTGGAGATTCCTTACAAATTAAAGAAACTACTCAAAATACCTTCCTTGGCCTGAAATAGATTCTAGCCCTATCAATGAATATAATACAAAAGGGTTATTAAGTATGGCTTTTCCAACGTTGTTCTCAACTAGCATGGAAATTCCACTTCAATTAAGGACAATACAAGTTCACTTACATGAATATTCCTTGCACTTGATGAGATAATATGATAATATATTTGGAGGGCATGCCAGATTTTGATATTATTGTTAGTTCCCCAAAACTGCACCCCGTTTGCTAAGCCTTAAGTGAACTTAGCAAATTTGGACTAACATGGGACTACTTTCAAGTTGTGGGTAACCTATTTGAAAGAACACCTCCAGTGATAAGGGTTGACTTCCCCTTTTGATGCCACCTAACTACTTAATCTCTAAGATAAGGTTGAGAATTTGCATAAAATAAACCTAATTCTGAAAAGAACCCAAGGTGATGCACGAAAACAACTTATACCTATTAATAGCATTTCACATTCAAATTAATATCTCAAAGCTTAACTCACACAACTCACTTTATAATGTAGTTCACATCAATAATTTATAAGGAGGTCTGTAACAATGCTTTCAAAATGAAAATAGATTTTCACAGTCAATAACACCACTAAACAACACAACTTATAACCTATAAACATACATTTTCTAACAAATGGATGTAGGAAACATGGGACAAGTTTGCAAGGAAAGATGAATTTTCACAATGTAGACTGATCAACCATTAATGGCATACCATAAAACATGAAGAGAGAAGATATAAAAATGCTCCAATTTATTAATTCAAAGTGCTTACTATATAATAGGTCTGTTTAAGTTATAATACAACTCCATGAAAATAACTCAACAAGAAAGTAAAGTTATCCTCCTGCTGGAAAAGAAAGAATTCCCTCAAATGTTCAAAATGAACATACTTAAACCAAAACCTCTCACACAATTGTTTCTAGAATATTCTGGTTGGATAAAATAGAAAAGGCCAAAAAGAACCTTCTAGAACTCTCCAAAATGTCCTCCACATGAAGAAAAATTAGGCCAAGTCAATAGTCACCTGAAAAATGTGACAAAAAATTCCTCTAGCTAGCCTCCTTTCCACCAAAATAAGTCAAAAAAATATCCCACATTTCTCATTTCTACAAGTCATCATTGGTTCTCACACAATACTTGACCACATTCTCCATCATGCAATATGTGTGTTTTTCAAAACACATGGCTTTTAAAAATAGTAAAGATAACGAATTTGTTTAAGTGATTCATAAAACATCACTTAACAAGTCACTTTACAATTAAGCACAAGATAAGGGACCCCACCAAAAATATGTATTACATTTGCATTTAAAAGAAAACTAAAAGTGATTTTCAAATCACTTACATGATATTTTCAAAATTTGAAAAAAAATGTAAAATATAATAGCATATCTTAAAAGTCCCCAAAAGTTTCAAAGGAACTTGACCATCAACCTACCTCATTCTACATTCTTGATCACACATGGCAAAACGCATGTTTGTAAAGGAATCATACTCTCCAACACACCTAATCAAAAGGTCAACCTGCAAAGCCCTTGGAAAGTATATTCCAAGTCATGTGATGTTGGGGTAAAAAATCAAAGGCGTATCATATTTGTTGCACACTCCATGTGACTTATAAAAGTTTGAAAAATGGGAAAAAAAAACCAAAGGCATAACATGCCTAAGTGATAACACATATTATTTCCCCCCATCATTTACCACATATTTTGATTTTTAAAACATGGGATAAAAAAATCCCATCGACACTCAAACAAGGTAAAACCCTAATAATCAAAACATACTGACCATGAGGAAAAATACATCATTTTGTCGATGAAGGAAATCTGGAACACTCCATGTCATCGTGGGGTTTGGAAAAAAATAAAAAAATGGTGCTATCTTTGGCCAATTCTATTAATTTTTTAACAATTTCTGATGAAAAGAAGCATGTAATAGTAGGTAAGTTGGTTTTTTGGCACAAAAATTGTATTTTTCCCCATAATTTGGAAGCCATTTTGAGCAAACAGTCACAACCTTTAGTATTTCTAACCATTTTATATGCCATTTCTTTCTTTTGTTGCTGCCCTCCCTCATTACTACCGTTATGAGAATTTAAGAGTATGTGCAAGATCATGATGGGCCAAAAAGTGGCAATATGATGGGTATGTGGCTGAAGACTTTTTTTTACCCAAAATTGATGAAATGAAATGAGTTTTTAGAGGAGATTCTCAGATTTCCACCAATATAAATTATGCTTTACTTTGAATTTAATAAGTAATTATTATTCATTTTCTATTCAAATTACGACTAAAGTGTTGATTCATAAACTGATTGAAAAACATCTATAGCTTTCAAATGGTATCACATTTTTTGAATCCAAAACATGTGTCACATTCTATGTTTTGAATAATATAGGATTAAAAAGAAATTTGAATTTCATGAAGTTTTGATAGAATTAAGGTGGTGGGACGTACAATTTTTTATATTTTTAAAAGTTGTAAGCAGAATTTTTCATAATTAATTATTTACTTGGAAAAAAATTACAAAAAAAATGCATCATATTAGGACATGACTCTTCTACTTATATCTAAAATCTTATAAAAAAATATTATCATTTTATTGTGGTTAGGGTGGTCAAACAAACACCTACTTCTTATTTTTTCCCTAAAATTTAAGTACTATTGCATTGAAATTTCAAGTTTTCATGAAATAGATTTCTTTTCTTTTTTTAAACAAACCTTGAAGTTTCGAAACTACATTCAATTTTCTACAGATTCTATTCTTACATATTTTTTAAATAATAGAGATAACTTATTCAAATTTTTACGTCAAGTTGCCTAACTCTAATTTTTCTAATTTTTTTGCCACTTAAGGGCCTATTTTTTCCATGATGATCTTGCACACACCCTTAAATGAAGCCTTATGTGGGAAGAAAAGTTTTGAATATTGAAAACAATGAGCAAAAAATATCTAGGTAAGCCCCACCAAAATTATTCCATTTTGATTTCGAGCAAAAGAAAACCCATGATTTCATTTCTATCTTGAGAAAAAGCATGAAATGCTTTTGTTTTCTGCATTTGATAATAGGAACACTTCATTGTTGTTTTTTTGTTGCTTTTATGGAGGAGAAAAAAAAACCTTGGCCGCGGCCATGAACATAAAATGATTGAATTTTTTTTGTGGCTCTACTTCTTTCTAAAACCCCATACTGTCTTTTGAATTCTCCTTTAGTAACAAATCTTAACAACCCAGATGGATTTCTTAGAATTTAGAAAAGAAAGAACTTGTTGTGGGCTCAACCTCCATTTTTCCAAATTGGGTTTTTCTATATTCATGATTTTTGCTTCGTTTTCACTATAATTGCAAAAACCCTTGTTTGGGTTTCCTGTAGCATGTCTTTCTATGAATCTACAACTCTTTGTTAAAGAACCCAAGCGGGTTTCTTGATTTTCTTGAAAAGATCAGATTTGTTGCAAAAAATGTGGATGATTTTGCAAGTTTATTCCACTTTCCTGTAGAAAATAGCAATGTGGCTCCATTTTAAAAAAACCCAGGTGGCTTTTACATATTTTGTAGAA
>VDFB02296937.1:0-26102 GCA_007258455.2 Sequoia sempervirens | reverse complement strand
CACAATCCATTGCAATTATCTCATACTTACCCTCTCCCTTCTATTTTTCTCACTAGATTTGAACTAGTTTAACTTCTTACAAATGTGGCTCATTGTCATTACATAATAACCCATTGGGTCAAGTTGAACTTTACTTATAATTGATTATTAGAATTTATAATTTGAATACCCATTACATTGCCTTATGTAATGAGGAGGAATACATGAACCAATATTGATTTCTTCAATATTTTCACATAAATATGTACACCACATTGAAGAGTGAGTTAATACACAATAACATACTAAGAGGAAACTAAAAAATCTCTTATAAGAATTTGGAGAGTATTTCTGAAAATCATCTACAAAAGCACCATGGAATTCTAAATCAAATGGTATTTAGCCATGTTAATAACCTAAAAAGTTCAAGTGCATTTTCCATTTTGTAGAGTATGCCTTGGTATTGTATCTAGAGACAAATACCATTTTGCTATCTATTGATAGATTCAAAGACATAGCAAAACAAAAAATCATTTAGCTCACTATAAAGATAACCTTTCAAGGTTAATGGTGTCAAAAGACACATTTTATAATTTATAATTTACACCCTAACTTAATAGAAGGTGACAACAAAACCAACACCCAACACCCTACTCAAATAATCCTTGTGAAGTGACATTCGAATTTGCTAATAGGTCTATAACTATGGAAATTCAAACATATTTTTCATTTTATAAAATTGTGAACCCAAAAAAACCTCAAAATTAGTATAAAAATAGCCCTTTAGGATTAATGATGTCAAAAGACACATTTTATGATTTATTATACACCCTAACTCACTTTGACGTAGGGTGAAAATAAAGCCAACACCTTGCTCGAAGAATCCCAACCAAACAACATTTGGCTTTGTCGATACCTAATGAAATAGTATTTCACTTTATCAATAATTGTGAGGAAACAGGAACTTCATCCCACAACTACAGTGAAATGAACAATTTTTTTTAGGGAGATCATGGAATCCTTTCTAAACACTTACAATTGTTTCATGGCACCTATTCTAGAGGGAAGGAAAAAAATGGGTTGTTTTAGAGAGAAAGTGGCAGATAAGCATTTGGGGAGCATTGTTACATGGTGGTGCTACATTTGGTGTGAGGCAAAAATGTTTTAAGGTAAACACAATTCAACATGAATATATATGAATGTTAGATTTAGGGTTAAATCTTGTCCAATAAAACATATTTTACATATTATCATTAGGTAAAAGATATTTGGTTTATTGTGTTAATATGTTTAATTTATTATGTGTATTTTCATATTTAGGTGAAATAGGTACTTCAATTTGTGACAAAAAAGATTGAGAAGAATATTTTTTTACAGTACAATATTTAAGTGTGAATATTCAATTATTGGTGCAACCTATTTCAAACATTGGGTGCCACAATTGTCTATTATGGGTAAGGCATCAAAAAAGGTCCTATTTTAGATAGTTGTTATGATGGAGAATATTAATAGCATAAAATTTGATGATGTGAATTTGAAATATTAAATTTAAGTAGTAAACTTGTGAAGTCATTAAAATCAAACTAATTCAATATGAGAGAGGACCTGATAGTTGAGCACCCTAACTTCACGCTTCTCAAAATCCTACGTGAAAATTTAAAATCACTCCCAATTTATTACAATAGTTTACTTGACAAGTCCCTTGCTTATAACTAAGGTTTCAAGGCCACATCATCAAATATGATGCCACATCAACATGCTTTTTGTCGAGGTGTCCAAAAAGGCCCCAAAAAAAGTGAGACCAACAATTGTGCACTAAGTCATGTTTTATTGGTGCACTGATGTGGCATCACATGATTTGTTGCCTTTAGATCTATTGAATACATTTCACTCAATTATGGGTAGTCATCATCAACACTAACAACTTTAAAGTCACAACTATATTGGACATTATATCAACAAATGCTATAACAACTATTGGAATGTGCTCATATACTAGGTCATCTCCCCTATCACCAAATATAATTTTGAAAAATCCAAAATTAAGATACACAACTAATAGATCTGGTCCCCTAAATATAGCTAAATTGTACATCAAATAAACAAAATGACTATTTTTTAAAAAGAAAACAAATTACATCATTTATCCTTATGCTTGACTATTTCTAAGAACGAAAAAAAATTACTTCATTTGTCATGTTAACTCCTACGAAAAGACTAGTGTTATCCAAAAAAAATTTACATCATTTGTCATGTTAACTCCTATGATAACTCCTATGATAAGACTAACATTAAAAATCTTCTATTCTATCCTAAGCCACAACTTGTCCAGCGGCTCAATCTGACAATGTCAATTTGACCAAAATTCACAGTAGAAGAAACAAAATCAGCGAAGAGATTGAAAACAACAGCAGGTAGTTTGGTGCAGCGGTTTTGTTGTTTTGGCAAAGGCGGTTTTCCGGTTTTTATCTCTTGGGTCCCATAGACTGGCTGGTCTTGCGGACGTAATTAAAATCATTCATTCATTCAATCGTAAAGCTAGAATGCACATGGGCTTGCTTTTCCGTATCTGATTCTATTTTAATGTATACGTGACAGACGATACATCGTTCACTTTCTTAGACGTCATCTCACATCACCATCCCACGGTTTCGCATTTGCTTTGTTGCCTCTGTCCTATTAATGGCGTGGCAACAGTTCTCCGGCACTACAGAGTGCCGTCCTTCATCCCTCAAACCCTATAAATACCTGGAATTTACAGGCGAGTCTCACAGCCATAACAACAATGAGTTCAATAGGAATGGATGAGAATGGGAATGGCGCTGATGAAAACTTAGCAGCGTGGCTGTGTGGAGTGAATACCATTCGAATGAAGCACTTGCAGCTTCCTCCCCTTGGTATCAACAACTTACATCATTTTCAATCCTAATTTTCAAAGTCTAATTCTATTATCTTTAGTTAGATTGTGTTTTTTAATCAATTGTATATAGGAAGTTTTGAATCACATTCAACAATCCGTACGTTTGTTTTTTCTTTCTAACTCTTGTTGCCTTTTTCATTATATCATACTCTGATTTGGATTAATTGAAAAAAAATAAGTCGTGTAAGTTCTATTCTCTTTTTTGTACCAGGTGACAAAGAAGTGAAGGTGCGCATCAAAGCTGCGGGCATATGCGGGAGTGATGTACACTTTCTCAAGGTCTGCAAGGCCATTATTAACATTGAAATACTCTGGGATATTCACGATTTAGATGAATGAATGAATGAAAGATTTTAATGACGTCCACGAGACTAAACAGTCTATGGGACCAAGACCCAAACTTAATTTTCTTTCATGCTTTTTTCTAAATCAGATCTCCTACTATTGATTTTGACTAGAAGGCTGGCCGTCTGGTTGATCTTATCCTCCTCGAATAACTGCTGCATATCATCCATACCCAAACTATTTGCATATTGTTTACGGATGTCTTCATAAGCTATGCAATCCAAGAAGAAGTGCCGCTCTGTCTCAACCACCCCCTTATTGCAGAATATGCAGGTTCTTTCTTCCCACGTTTCCTTAGGAGACTTCCATCTACCGGTCTCGCACCTAAGATGATGCGATCCTGTCCTCATCTGTGCTATTAACACCCTCGCTTTCCCTTTAATAGCAGCCCCTAAATACGTTTTTTCACCATGATCCTTTGTCGGGTTAAACTCTTTGATGTAGTATGCTTTTTTTCGCCCAATCTGATTTGACCACATGGCAGTCCTAAATTAGGAAGTAGGGGTTTTGGATTATAGGTTATTTTGGTTTGGTAGACAAAGTTATTTTATTTTGATTAGGAAGTAGCGTTTGGAATCATAAATTATTTTGGTCTCATAGAAATTAAAAGTTATTCTATTTTATTACTTCTGTGATTCATCATTAAGCATTAGGAAGTATTGTATTACTTCTGTGATTCATCATTAAGCATTAGGAAGTAGGGGTTTTGGATTATAGGTTATTTTGGTTTGGTAGACAAAGTTATTTTATTTTGATTAGGAAGTAGCGTTTGGAATCATAAATTATTTTGGTCTCATAGAAATTAAAAGTTATTCTATTTTCATTAAGAGATAATATTTGATTGCAGCATTTAAGGCTTGCCGACTTCGTGATTGAGGGGCCGTACGTTCTGGGGCATGAATGTGCAGGAGTAGTTGAAGAGGTGGGACGTGACGTGAAGCATCTGGCAGTTGGTGACCGGGTGTCTCTGGAGCCTGCAATTCCGTGCAGGGGTTGTAAGCCATGTATGGAGGGTTATTACAATTTGTGCCAGCAAGTGAAGGCCTTCGGAACACCTCCGTTGCCTGGTTCACTGGCTGAAAAGGTCTACGTTTCATATAGTCGAAAGAATCTATTTTTTATGGACTTAGTTTACTTTTAATAAAGTTATATATGGGATAACGTTAATCTCTTCCTTGTACGTAATCAATTATGTTATTCATGGAACTTGTAGATTATACATCCTGAAGAATTGTGTTTTAAGTTACCTGAGAATGTGAGCTTAGAAGAAGGTGCTATGTGTGAACCATTGAGTGTTGGAATTCATGCTTGTCGTCGTGCAAATATGGGGGCCGAAACAACTGTTCTCATAATGGGGGCAGGAACAATTGGTCTTCTCACATTGCTTTGTGCACGAGCGTTTGGAGCACCTCGCATTGTGATTAGTGATATAAATGAAGAGCGTCTCGCCATGGCTAAGAAACTCGGTGCCGATGACTGTTTTACAGTCTCTGTTAAGACAGAAGTATAAATTATTCTCTCAAATATGTCTATTTGTGCATAAGTTATAATATATATATTTATGTACTAATTTCGAACTTTTGTATGTTACATAGGACATTGAAGAAGAGGTACGCCTACTGCAAAAAGCTGTGGGGAAAGACATAGACATAACATTTGATTGTGCTGGTTTTTCCAAAACTATGACAACAGCTCTCAAGGCCACCCGTGCAGGTGGTAAGGTATGCCTTGTGGGCATGGGACATCATGAAATGACAGTACCACTTCCTCCAGCTGCTTGTAGGTATGATACAGATCTAATTCCTTCTACTATCAATTATACAGATCTAACTCATTCTATTATCTATTATAATGCAATGGTCATCAGAGGAGAATGAGTGGAACAAGGTACAATCCAAAAGGTCTAGTACACTAGCGAAAGGAGAATGAGTGACACAAGTTTGGTTCCAAAAGATCTAGTACACTAGTGATAGAGTGCTATCCCAATACTAATGGGAGTTTATGATTTAATGCCTTATTTGATGTTTCTCAAATACTATAGTACTAGAGTGAGGTTAGGAGCACCAAAGTGAGAAAGTGTATATCCCATGAAAATGATGAAAAGGAACACGCTACAGTCCAAATTGTAGAGAGTTTGGTAGCTAAAGTGACCAAAAAGCTAAATATAGGCCTTATATTTTGAATCTTAACTCTTCTTTTCAAAGTAAAACTGTTATAATTTTATTCCTTCCGATTTATATTTTTAATTGTGTGGATTGTTGTGGCAGGGAAGTGGATGTTATTGGAATATTTAGGTATAGAAACACATGGCCTCTTTGCTTGGAATTTTTAAGTTCCGGAAAGCTAGATGTCAAACCTCTTATCACCCATCGTTTTGGGTTCACGCAAGAAGAAGTAGAAAAAGCTTTTGATACCAGTGGTAACAATCGAAAAGCAATCAAGGTTATGTTTATTCTTTAAGAATGCTCATATGTAATGAGCCAAGTGTAATTATTTGTGACCTTATGGCACTATCTAAATCTATTTTGTACTACCCCTATTTAAATTTGCGTGTATTTAAATATCATAAATAAGATTGATGGATTATATATTAATGTTTTTTACAATCCATTATGATATGAGTTTGTTTTACTCTTAATCGTGATAGATAGAATTTACTTGGGTTGAATTTCATGTTTTCTACTAGACCTAGAGAATTGTCATTTTCCCATAATTAATGTGTTTGTCCATATCATGTTTGTCTTTAATTGACTAGTGTCATGATACTTGTACTTTGGCTATTTATACCATGGATGTGTTTAAGGTATAGATCGAGTGTGCAAGTACAAGATGAGTCAAGTGATAAAGTTATAGGATTTTTGAGTTTTGAATCATATAGATGTTTAATATCATTAAATTTAACCATACTCTAAGTGTTAGAAACCCATAAATGCTAGCACCACTTGATTCTAAGTCATGTTATATATAGATCATGTTGTCTTATTTTGCATCTCATATATTTTAACCAATATTACCCCCCTTTGTGTGTCAATGATCTACTTATGGCTTCTCAAGGTGTAGAGTTGTCTTAAAGACTACATTATTTTGCCTCAATTTTGTAATGGTGGAAAATTATTTTAAATTTTGTTGCCTTGGAATTTGAACTTTCTTTTATTTCCTAGGATTCTAAGAGTATAGCTTATGGAATGTTTCTATTGGTATTGTGAGTAAAGGATGTGGTTAGTGGTGAAAACTTATTAGTTACTTCACAAATAGGGAGTCATTTATTAACGTTGGATGGTGGTAAACTGTGTTTCCTTTCCTTCATTGATGATATTTCTCATACCCATGTGGATGTGCAGTCCTTGCATAGTGAATCTAAGTCTAATGATAAATAATGTAGGTATGTAAGAAAATTAGTAAATCCAATACTAAGGAGAATGGGATGTCATGTGGCCTCAAACCATTTTGGGAGTTTGATGTGGCACTCCCTTATAAATCTATTATTAGGCTTTTATTAACATTACCCATCATAATGCTTTCATAGATGAGAAAGACATGTTTATTTAGTATTCCATATTTTTTGAAGTTTTGGTCATTCTTCTTTGAGCTATTTCTATGCCATTTTTAGAAAGTAATCAAGAATAATTCAAGGGATAAAGGAAGGGATTTTTTATGTTTAGGAGATAGTAAGAGTCATGTAGGATCTAAAGCAGAGCATTTTATTTTTGAGTTATTTATAAACAATCTAGTCTTCTTGTGATGTGTGTAAATTAATGGGTGTTCTTTTAGTGTTACTCTTATTACATGATATGGTTTTACTCCTAGGTATATATTTTAAAATCCTTTTGTGCTACCTAGTAGTGGACACTTTTGTCATGGTTGTGTTATCTATTTGTTATATGTGGTTGAAGGAGATGAGATGATATTTATCTTAGCTTGTGGAACATGTAAACTAAAATAAAATGGGGAGGGTTTTAGAGGGAAATGAACCCTACTCCGTCATTCCTAAAGGATGTCTAAAGAGGTCTAATATCATTATGGGGTGTTTAAAGGGGATATACAATGTCACAATCAACTACATCTTTGCTAACATTGTGAAGGGGTTTTTAGGGATAAAAACTACCACCATTTCATATTTTGGGTTGTCTAAGATATTTAAATATGATTATAATGCTAGTTATGATTAATCTATGTTGATAGATAGGAAATAATATCTCCCAATGCCCCAAGAGAAGAATATTGTATTTATAATAGTGATGAATATCTCCCCAAACATGTGTTTTCTAATTGGTGTCTTTTGAAAAATAGAATTATTTTGTTTATATTATTTTTTCCCTTCTATAGTACTTAAACACTCTCTTAAGTTGGGAATGGTGATAGTCTATATGGATTGATCAAACCTAAAGGAAGAATGGACCATGGTTCACTTCTTTTGGCTAACTCCTAGAGATGAAATGAAAGATGGTAGCTTGGACTTATATAAAATTTGAGGCCTTATAAAATAAAATGGGTTATGTAGATTTGGATAGTTATATAATCTTGTAAAAAATTAATGTAAAATCTTGTGTCATGAATAAGTGAATTATGTGCATATTAGTGTATTATTATTCTAGTTATATTAATTCCTTGATCCTTGAATCCCATGTGTTGGGAAGTAATTGAAACTAGAGAGCATATTATGTATAATTGCAAATGACAAAAGAAATATTGATTTACATTATTGGTAGTCAAAATAAAATGTCATGTGGTTGAAATTAATAAATATATTTAATTTTCACAAAGTTTACAAGCTATAAATTTTAGAAGTATTGGCTTCTAGAGCTTGAAATGTTGATGAAAGACCTTTATCTCTAGTTAAATTCCTTGTGAATGAATTTAAATTGGAAAAATTTACAAAATTGAGATTTGGTTTCTAACTAAATAAATTTTGGGTGTTGTGATCTTTACATTTAGTCTATAACTATATTATAACTACAATTGGCTAGTTTTGTGTATTGGGTATTTGGACCCTCTTAGCTTATGCTTCTAGGTATAATTTCACTAATGCTTAGAACTAACTTGGTAGGGAAATAAAATTTTAGCTACAAATATCATGATTTATTTAGACCATATTTTTCCTTTAGATGATTTGTGTCTTGTTTAGCACTAATGACTTTTTACTCTTATTGTTTTGAATTTATATATTATTTTTTACTCATGATTAAAGCATGTTTCTATTTCATCTTATTATTACTCTATCATCAAGCTGTATCTTGAAGTAATCAGGCTATATTTGTGTCCATTAGAACCTATTAAGTATAAAAATTTCAAAGTCTTAGACTAAGTTAATTCTTGGATTATATCTATCTAACCTAAGTTTAACTCAAATGACCTAATATAATTTGGTTTCTTGGTCATGGTTTGTCTATCTAGGTATGCAAGTGTGGCACATTACATTGTTAACAAAAAATGTTCCTTTGAGCTTACCTAGCCATGTAACCATGAATAAACTTAGGCTCAATTCATGAATAATTTCCTTAACTATGTTATATATAGAAGTATCAAAGTGATGGAAATTCCATTAATATTCTAGAGAGATTATCAAACCTTAAGTCATTATATTATGAAAATAATTTAGAAAAAAAAAACATTATTTTGGATAGGGCCATAATTACCCTAGATAAGATTGTAAAAAGTAGGACATGACCACAAAAACTAGGGTTAGTTCACATTTTTGGTAGAGTCCTTAGGATATGACCATAATATTGTCAAAATTGATCTAGAATGATTATTTAAGTGTTTGAAAAGGTTTTTTTTTTTTCCAAAAGGTATTATTTGGTTTGTAGGAGGTTAAAGCATGTTCCCTAAGAGTAATTTTGTGTCAAATTAAATTTATTATATGGTCAGAGTGCATGTGTCTTCTATCTATAAAGCATGTAGATCTAGTTACTCATTTGTGAGTCATAAATGGTTTTGAGTACTAGGTATGAGTATGTGAGATAATTTGAGTACTTGTGTGTAGTCTTTTGAATCTTATGTAATAAAGTTCCTTATACTTAGTAATCTATGAGATTATTCATTTCTTTGTATAATTTTCATCCCATGAGGATTTATTGGACCATGCATTGAGAGTTTTAGTATGTCTTTACATTATCACATACATATATTTCTATTTCCTAAGATAGTCTCCAAAAAATTAAGTTTTATGATTGAATTAGATAGAATAAATAACTTTCTATGTGTGTGATAAATTTATAATCTAGTATACTATGCATTCTTGTATAATGAAGAGTATCCTATTGTTGATCATGGATTATCTGTATGTTTGAATTAATATTGAGTTGGTGTTCCCTATTAGTAAGCTTTCCAATTGATAAATCATTAGGGAAATGTGTTCTAGGATAAATTATGTGTGTCCTTGAAAGTGGACTCTAGTGATTGATCCAAGTTATGCCAAGGATAGAGGGTTGTGATTATTCTTTATTTTTGAATGTATTTCTAATATTTATGTTGGAGTTAGTCTATGTGGTTGGTGAAATTTGAGCTAAGGTGATTAAGAACACATGTAGTGTGGGATATATGTTATTCTATATCGATCCTTTAGTTTATTTTCATTATTTATTTTCTTCTAATTTTTTTTTTAGATTGGAGATTATATTTGTAGTTATTTTGGAAGTTTATAAGGAGTTTGTCTATAATTTAGCTAGTGATTTTTTTTACTATTATTGGATTATAGATCTAAGTTTGATTATTTTTACTTTGAGTGACATCCGATCATACCATTAGCTTCTTTTTATATTCTTTTTTTACTATTATATCAAGTTCTAAGTTGTAAACAATTTTTTACTTGCACACAAATTAAAATAAATAAAATCTCAAAATTGGAAAATAAAATCAATTATACATGATGGCATGGACCATGACATGTGGTTGAAAGTCAATGCATGCCTTGTGACATATAAATAGTGAACATGGTCATTAATTTGTCTGAGCTCTATTATCTAGATTAATCATTTACTAAACAATTACATTTATTTAATTAACCTAAATAATTATACTAGCAGTCGCATGCATAGGCATGCAACGATCAACCGGTAGGATGCACTGCAAATATGAAATAACGTGAGGTTAGTTCATAGTAGGATGCGGATCTTATGAGTTTGGACTTTACGTAGAATTCAAAGTTTAATTTAAATAGCCTAACTTAAACATATTATAAATCAAATAATTTTGACACGGAGATTATTTTATATATATTCATTTAATAAGAGCATTGTAAAGCATTATAAACCCGATGTTATAATACACTTGAAAAATGGGAAAATGGTCTTTGTGTTTCGCAATGGAAATTTATCAATTGAAAATTGGTTATGAAATTGTAGAATAAAACTATACAACATGTTGAACGAATGTTATTATTTTCTATGTATCCATTAATTTTAATTTGAGGTAATTAATAATCAATAATTTTTTTATTAATATATGATATTTAATAAGTTGAGGTAGAATAGTTGTTTAAAATTCACTTCAATAAATAGTTTTAGGTATGAAAATAATTTTTTCCTTATGAAAAGAGAATTGAAAAATTAAATAAAATTTAAATCTTTAATAATTAATTTGTTAAATAATAATAATTTGTTTAAAATTTAAGGGACAATATAATTTTAGCTTTGTCTTAGTTTTACATTTACCAGACCTAGATGCAATCTATATTTGACCTTTTTTCATAGGTTAATCAATGAATTGATCGATTATTATTTAATTATCTTAAAATACATATCCATACAAATACATGGCAGACTTAAACTTGCGGATTAAACAATATCTAGGAAAAGTATGGAACAAAAAAGGATTCTCCTTTTTTAAAGACTTATTAGTCATGTCTTTTATTACTAAGATTCAATAAAAAAGTAATCTTTAAAAAAAATCATTCCATTAGTATAATCATGTATTTTATTACTAACATTGAATAAAAAAGTATTCTTTAAAAAAGTGATTGTTTATTTGAATATTAGCTATAATGGTCATGATCACAAATGAATTTTTCAAAAAAGAAATATGTTTATGATTTATGGGTTAGAAGAATGCAATGAAACAATACACATATGTTGCATTGTTAGAATAATTGAATTAGAAGGTACGCCTTGTTTTGAGGCAACATGAGAAACATGTTATTATAGAGTATAACATGAGAAACATATTTTTGCATCGCTACAACTTGCTATGACATGGAAAACGTGTTATTATAGAGTATATTTGTTGAACCTAAATTTATAGAAGGATTTGTGTACACATAAATGTATATGACAACAAATATATGGCATTAAAAGTAAAACCACAAAACCCACGCTCATTTTCCTCCCTACCATATTGGCATCATGAAGCCCCATGGACTCTAGCCAAACCCCTGAGTAAGAAAAGAATGAAACTTCCATGGGAGATTTCATGGAGTGTCATCATACATTACACAATAAAAAACTTGGGGAAACTTTGGTGTTTCCATATATAATATTTGATATTGTTGTGTTTTCTTTGATGTGGCAACTTTAATGGGGAAAGGTATCCTGGTTTTGGAATCCTTTTGCATGCTTAAACCTACTTTCTAGAAATGAAATACAAGGGTATGTTAGTGCACAAGCAAGCAAAATAAAAAAGGAACGATAAAAAGTGAGTAAGTATATGGGTAAAATTAGTATATACAATGTAAAGCTAAAAATAATCAATAATTTTTACAATTAGTTAACCAAATTTGTCTATTGAGAATGGGAAAGTTTTGTACTTACATACACTGTTGATCGTGTTTAACAAGGGGGAGCTACATTGGATCAAGTTGTAGGAGCATGAAAGAATTTGAAATAGACAGTGTACAATGCACTAATTTTGTTGAATGCCTATTATATCTATGCTGCAATGTAAATGAAATAATATACATATACAATAAAAGAGGTTAGCACTATCTATTCTAAATAGAAAGAGATAAAATGGAACATTTTGAATACATGGGATGTTGGTAAACAATTGTCTATAAGTAATCTATTGGAGAAGTTGAAAAGAGAACTGTGCAAACAATGAAAAATGCAATGGTTAGAATAGAGTATGTTTTTGGTAGACAAGTGTATGTGAAAATTTGTGTGTCCATGTATATAAGTAGCAACAAATATGTGAGGGTGGAAGGAAAGAGCACTAAACCCACACTCGTTCTCCTCCCTACCATATTGGCATCATGAAGCCTCATGGGATTTAGCCAAACCCCTGAGCATGAAACACAAATAAGGTCCACAAAAAATCTTGTGGACTCCTACATGATATATTATAGAATAACAAAGTTGGGGTAAATGGGTGTTTTGAAATAAGATCTCGAATATTGTAGTCTTTTTTTTGCTATGAGAAGTTGATTAAAACATATATCCTGATAAAAAATTGGCATCATGGGATTTGAAGATGGCTAGAGAAACATGGATAGATGGAATATATAGAAGAGTGTATGATAACTAAATAGGTGCATCTAACTTCATAAACATATATATCGGTCTAGATTTTTTATTGCAAGTACTTGTAGTCATGTACAAAAAGGAAACCAGGCCACTCATGACATTGTAAATGGTTTAGTTGAATGGAGCAACATACACCATTGTCATGTGCTTCTGCAGATAAACAATGTGATGCAATCAAAAAATTGTTTGTCCTCTCAAAAGCACATGAAAATGGTGTTTGGTTGTCGTCCATAATCATGTAAACCCACACTCATTTTTCTCCCTACCATATTGGCATCATGAAGCCTCATGGGCTCTAGCCAAACCCCCAAGCAAAAAAAGAAGGTAAGTTCCATGGAAAATATCATGGGCTCTTATCATATACCACACAATAACAAACTTGGGAAAGGGTGGGTGTTTTGAAAAAAGTTGTGTAATATTGTAGTGTTTTTTTTTGGTCTGACAAGTTGACAGAATACATATATCCTAGTAAAGAATTAGAATAATGGGGTTTGAAAACGGTTAGAAGAAGATGGATAGATGGAATGTATAGAACAATGTACAATAAGTAGAAAGGTTGATCTAACCTTAGAATGTGAGTTTAAATCTACCTATATTAAAAATACAATTGCAATCTAAGGAAGAATATAGTAAAAATGGTCATCGAATTGAGAGGCCAATTGTTATATAGACTGCCTACTGATACATAATGCATATTTTTCTTTGGGGGACTGCGGAAAAAGAATATCATAAAAGATATTGATACAAAAAAAGAAATCTATGCAACAATTGGCTTCTCAATTCAAAATTCAAGCTACTAGATAAAATAGAGAAATTGTAAAAGAACTATTAGAACACTTTAAGAATTGGAGATAAATGACAGATGATCAAAACCCACATGAAACACATTGATACAACACAAGAAGCCTATGTAAGAGTTGCCTTGTCTAATCAAAATTGGACACATGGGAAAACACTTGCCATGTGCTTTCGTGTATCAAGGCAACCAACTGCACCACCGACAGTGTATGCAAGTAGGGAGCTCTACGGTTGTCATAAGCAGCCCTGAGTAGTTTGTTCTAGGGAGCTTGAAACAAATGAGGGAAAAAGAATATCATGAAACATATTGATATAAGGTTCGAGCTACATTGCTTGGTAGTAGATATTGAAGACAAATAGAGGAATTGTATAGCAGGTATTAAAATAACACTTGTTTGGTACTAAATATTATACACAAAAAGAAAAATTGTATTGAGTTCCCTGAAAAATAGATAGATACATATGCGCACACACACACACACACACACATATATATATATTCAATTTCCTGATTCATATATAGAAATATACATATAGGCAGATATACATATCCATATATGCACACGAAGAGCACTTAGGCTCGTTTGGGAATGCAACAACAATTTATATATACATATGTATATCTAAATAGATCTGTATACTATGTTTATTAGCATTTATGTAGAGTGTGATTTTAAATAGAGTTTAAAATAACATGCATAAGTATTTTCTACATTGTGAGAAAATCGCTACAATACAACCATAGCATTCAATGATGTAGCATTGAGATGTTGTTAAGAATAGAGAATTTCATTGTGGAGTATGTGTAACATATTCATAATGCCACAATGGCTCTTGTGGCAATGCAACTGAATCAATATATTTTCTTGCATATTTTGGAGTATACTTTCACAACAGTAAATATTATAGAGAAATAGGTAAATTGTAAAAGAACTATTAGGAAAAAACTGAAGAACGAAATACATTTGATTCTTAAGTATTATCCTAATACCTCTTACAACTCTTACATAAACTGCTTGTCTTGTACCAATATGTTGCATGATATTCTTTTTCCCCCATCTGTTTGAAGCTCCTCATAACAAATTGTTAATTGTCATTGTTTTTTCTATTTGTATGACAAGTAAATATATTGATTAAGTTGTATTATCGAAAGAGCCATTGCGGTGTTGGTTTGGTATCAGACTATTGTAAGAATCGTCGCCCTCGGGTCTATTCTATAGTAGATTTGAGGGTTTTAAAACCGTTGTGTTGTGGAACTTGCAAGTCATTTTACATGGGTATTTTGCATAAATGATTTGTCCATAATTTTGAATACCAAGCAATGTAGCTCGAATTTCCAATTAATTTAGTGGTGTTATATGCAATTTAGACACATTATTGCATCATATAATTGTTGCCA
The DNA here is from genome assembly GCA_007258455.2 of Sequoia sempervirens. Lineage (NCBI taxonomy): Eukaryota > Viridiplantae > Streptophyta > Pinopsida > Cupressales > Cupressaceae > Sequoia > Sequoia sempervirens. The sequence goes on along the minus strand of VDFB02296937.1, from coordinate 11,206 downwards.
TAACATAGAGAAAATAGGTATCATCATAAACAAGTGGGTTTAAATAATTGATTTGGAAGATCATCTGTCATTTATATCTAATTCTTAAAGTGTTTTCCTAATAGATCTTTTACAATTTTTGTATATCATGAAACATATTGATAGAAGACAAGCAATCTATGTAACAGTTGGCTTTTCAATTCAAAATTGAAACATACATTGTTTGGCACTAAATATTATAGACAAATAGGGAAACTGTAAAAGAGATTTTTATCCCATAAGCTGAAAAGATAATTGTAGAGACATGGACAAATGCAATATGTAGTTCATACACTATGGTTATTGTAGTCAAGCATATGTAATAATTTGCTTGAAGTTTCCACTGGGATTTTCGTCAGCCCAGCCGTGAATTGGATTTTCCGGCATTGGGGATGCCCCAGCCGTAGAGGACTTGACCATTTTTTTTGTAGCGAGATAGAGCTTGGTAACTACGTGGGTTGGCGGTGGTGGATTTGGTGTCCTCGATACACGGAAGATGAATGGTTGTGTATAGTATTTAGTAACAAATAAGTGTTATTCCAATACCTCTCATACAATTACTCTATTTGTCTTCAATATATATATATATATATAGATATATGCATATATGTATCTATGTATGTTTCGAAGCATTCATTTTCAAATACAGTTGATGGAATCTGTCTGTAATGTTGATAAATATAGGAAAAGGAGAATATACAGGAGGTCTTGTTTGAAAGCAAAATTGATTCTATAGATAAAATACAAAGATATCGTTAAAAGGAAGACATCAAATAAATAGCAAAGGTTTTGCTTGAAAGCATACAATGTATACAAACAACTTTATAAACATAGCTGATTTTGGTATGTATTGGAACGTATCTAGCCATGCAGAAAGAAAAGGAGTGAATACATATAACTTTGGTATCTATTGGAGGATATCTAGCTCTGCAGAAACAAAAGGGGTGAATGTATAAGTTAGTAAAATATAAATTTATAAAACATTTACGTTGAATATTCTTATAGCTATGGGAATCTTTTAGGCATGAATTATTCCATAGATGGACTTCATATCTCCTTGTCCATCTATGCTTGCATCGAGGCCAACATCATATTACTACAAAGAAAAAATTTATTTGAATCTATCAAAATATATATCTGTGGTTAGATGTGCATGGAACAACAAAAAAGATAGTGGAAAAACAACTTACAACAACAATAGGGGGATGAGACAGTGCATATTGTAGAGCACAACACTTGTTAAACTATCCAATTTGTCAACCAGTCGAGGTGCATGGTAGGTTTCTACCATTTTGTATCCGTTGAGCAAGGCAACCAACTCCACCACAACCAACCCATGTGGTCAATAAAGTCAATCGTTGTTGTGAATAGGCCTGGGCAAGGCCTCACAAATTGCATGGAGTGTTATCATAAATTAAGCAAAAAATGCAATGTACAAAAGACTATATATTTCTGAAAGCAATATAGAGGAAGAGAAAAATAGTAAAATGCTCAAAAGAGAATTCTATAGATCAACATCATACATATACATATACATATGCATATGCATACACATACACATACACATACACATACACATACACATACATATACATATACATATGCATACACATACATACGTATACATATACATATATATATATACATATACATATACATATACATATACATATACATATACATATACATATACATATACATATACATATATACATATATACATATATACATACACATACATATACATACATATATGTATACATACATATATGGGTATGTGTAGGATCATGATGGGCCAAAAAGTGGCAATATGATGGGTATGTGGCTGACGACTTTTTTTTACCCAAAATTGATGAAACAAAAAGGGTTTTTAAAGGAGATTCTCAGCTTTCCACCACTATAAATTATGCTTTACTTTGAATTTAATAATTAATTATTATTCATTTTCTATTCAAATTATGACTAAAATCCTGATTGATAGACTGGTTGAAAAAAATCTATAGCTTTCAAACTGTATCATATTTTTTGAATCCAAAATATGCATCACATTTTATGTTTCACATGCTATAGGATTAAAAAAAGAAAAATTTAATTTCATAAAGTTTTGACCAAGTTAAGGTGGTCAGACATACGAGTTATTTATATTTTTTAAAATTTGTAATAAAAAATTCATAATTAATTATTTACTTGGAAAAAAATTACAAAAAAATATGCATCACATTGGAACATGAGTCATCTACTTATATCTAAAATATTATAAAAAAATATTATCATTTTATTGTGGTTAGGGTGGTTAGACAGACACCTACTTATTTTTTCCCTGAAATTTCAAGTCTACTGCATTGAAATTTCAAATTCACCAAATATATTTTTCTTTAAAAAACCTAGTAGTTTAGAAACTACATTTAATTTGCTACAGATTCTATTCTTACATATTTTTGAAATAATATAGATAACTTATTCAAATTTTTATGTCAAGTTGCCTAACTTTGATTTTTCTATTTTTTTTGCCACTTAAGGGCCTGTTTTTTCCATGATGATCCTGCACATACCCACATATATACATATAGTTTTCGCCCTTTGTTTATTTTTTGTAGCTATCTCTGTGCATTGTTGGTGTTATAATCATTACCATATGAGCAATTACAGTTAAATCTTCTTTCTTTCGTCAAAAAAATATGGTTAGGGCTAGTAATTTTTTCACCTGTTCTATTCTCCATGTACTTGGCACTAAATATTATAGAGAAATACAAAAGACTTGCTTGGGGTTTTAAATGACGATGTGGAGCTTATCTGTTCAACAAAGGATGTTCCTAAATGTTGCTCATTGGTCAATAAGGATTGCAAAAAAATTATGAATTTAGAATTGACAAGGCAATTGTTACATAGTAAATGTCTTTTTAATAGATCTTTTATAGTTTCCCTATTTGTCTATAATATTTAGTGCCAAATAATCTAGCTTGAATTCACAAGTGAATTGTTTTATAGATTGGTTCAAGTACGATATAATTTTACCTCTGTCTTAGTTTAATATTTATTAGACCTAGATGCACATCTATATTTGACCTTTTTGTCTAGGCTAATCAATCAATTGGTAGATTATTATTTAATTATTTTAACATACATATGCATAGAAATACATGGCAGACTTGAAGTTATGGATTAAATAATATTTATGAAAAAATGGAAGATTAAAGGATTGTCCTCTTTTAAAGAGTTGTTAGTCATGTCTTTAATTACTAATATTCAATAAAAAAGTATTCTTTAAAAAAACATCAATCCATAACTTTAGGTATGGTATATTTTTCCCAATGCTTATATGGTAGTAAATAATTTATTACTTTGATGTTATTTATTTTCATTTTTTTTATTTGAATATTGGTTATGATGGTCAAAGTAATTACACACGCATAAAACAAAATATATATGTATACATGTGGATATAAATGTATATCTATGTATGATCACAAGAGGAATAACATGGTTTCAACATTGCAATATATAAAAATATATATACAAGTACTGTACAAATTTCTTTGTTAACCATTTTTAGTATTTGACTATTGTTATATGTTTTCCATTGAAGATAATATTGTTATTCAATGATTATAAAGGGAAGAAGTGAATTTAGAATACGCATAGAAGAACTAAAAATTCCACCATCTAACAGGAATCAAGAATTAGTAACAATGCAGACTAAAAACAATCTAGGCAGCATGTTAAAATCAAAAGGATGGGAGGTCAATGAATGTGCAAATATATGTATCTAAACATAGGAATAAATTATGTTCATATTTATAAAATAGAATTCTTAGCATCCCATAGTGAGCATTAAAAAGGCAAGACTAGGAGAGATGTTGGAAAGTGCAAAAGAGCATTCAAAGCATTGGCTCACTAGTGGAGCCTTTTTCTGCAACAGGGGTAGATATCTTTGCTATGTCTGAAAGCAACAATTTACACTCTTCTTCTAAATCAACTTTTGTTGCTTTCACAATTGTTGTTTTAAGCTAGTCCCCAGAATTGTAAGTATCTATTATGATCAAGATAGTAAAGATGTATGGTTTACAAACAAGGCCTTTAATAACAACAAGAAGATTTGTTGTAGACTCAAAGCTGTCTTGCAACATGTAAAGGTATTTTTCTGAATTTGCAGTAAACTAGTGGTAGCTTCATCAAAAGCAATAGACCAAAGGTTGGCTGAGTGGCCTTGCAACTTTAACTGCAGAAGATAGCAATAGTTGCATTCCTTGATTTCCATCTAGCAACGATCACAAAACCAAACATCAGCATGGGGAAGTGTGCATTTTCTTTTGCATTCTTTCCCATTAACTAATAAGGGGCAAGCAAGATAACGAAAAGACTCGATTTTCGCAATTTGAATGGTTGCTTTAAAAATGGCTTCAACAATTTCTAGCAATCCAAGACAGTTGTTCAAGATGAATGTAATAGTAACTCTATCATTCGAAGGATGAAACCTACGAGGAGTAGAAGAAGATGAAACCATTTGATCTAATTTGATTGGGACCTTGGATCTAAGAGTGTTTTCCTCAGGAATAGAAGGGTTAATGTCAAGGACTATTGTTGTTGATGTGTTGATAACTTTACCATTAAAGTAGCCTACATGGCCACCTGGCACATCAACTATCACTATATCACCAAAAAGATACATCCGCTCCAAGACATCACCTTTTTCTTGCCAACTTGGGCCCCACAAATTAACATCAATGAATGAAGTAGAGATATCATGTATAGTTTAATAGTTCATTGGATTGTTTCGGATCCATTTTTCCTACGAATAGTTGATATGTACCCAACATGCACTACAATTCCAATAATATCAACCAAGCTATTATCACTATAATTGCTTATGGCACTAACTGGCACAAAAGTAGAGGTTTTTTTTGGCACGAAAATATCATCTTCACACCGTTTTATTGTTGATTTTTCATCCAAAACAATTTCAAGGTTACTATTTAATTTATTTAATTTTGTATTTTCTTCCTTCACCAACCCTCTTGATATTAAATAAGTTGCACCCACCTCAACTCGACCATAATGTAGTTCAATAATATCATCAAAACAAGTAACACGTATTTATGTCCCCTTCATATCTATAATGTCAAAACTAAAAAGTTGTCCTTCACCTATTTTTTTGTGGAAATGGTACATCTCTCTAATGTGTGTTACACGCCCTTTCACTATCCAAACATTTTGATAAATGTTTAAATATTTAATAGGGTTGACATTTGGAGGGTTGTTTTGGTTTTTAGGGGACAACTGCAGACCAAATTTAGGGGTCCGTTTAGAAGGAAAAGGTGAGTCTGGCCCCAACATTTGTTCCTCTTTCTATTTGAACAGATACCTAGGAGTCCCAATGATTTGACAATCAGATATAATCACAACTAAGTTGAATATGATTAAGGCCTTGGAAAAGAAGCAAAACAACATATTGGACACATTATATTAGGCACATATGAAGGAGAAAGGGAATTTTTAAAAGTAGACAAGAAATAATGCATCCCACCTTGAATCTTGGAAATTCCTACAAATGTAGTCTCTTAAACATACAAGGGACCCTATTTTCAAGGCACCTGAAAGCAACAAATCATTGCATTTGGAAGGCAGGGTTCCTATTTGCATATGGTGTCCATCAGACAAGAAAACCTTGTATCGTTCAACCTACCCTTCATCACAGCCAATTTTTTTGAAGGAAAAATGTTGAAGGACCAAAGAGGGAATGACATCTCCAACATTGATCGAACAAATTGCAAATGAAGTCAAAGTTGGTTGTTTCCTTGAATCCTACAAAGATAAGTTCAATCAAGTAAAATGCACATCATCACACCAAATGGATAAAACGAGTAAGGAAAACAAAGGCTGCAAAAAGATATTTTTATGTGTTGTAAAAGATCAATGCATACATGTGTACTTCCACATCTATATGCTTTACTAGGGTCAGCCATGTGTGTATACACCTAAAGGGAAATGAAACTGGAAACATAAATAGTAAAGTGTATGTGGTGTATCTTTTTGTATTTGAGAATCCTAAAATTAAAGGAACTGAAAGGCAATGTTCAAGTTTATTACAAGAGAGGAAGGAAACAATAATAGCAAATCTGTAGCAGTTATAAGGAAAAGGAAATACAAACTTATGGAATCAGGATCTGGAGGTTGGTGGATGGCACCCTCATAGCTGGACTCCCTAGCGGGACCCGTGGGAGGTGTCACCAAATCAATTTGGGGGGGGCTCTAGAGACCCATCCACAAAGCTCGATTCTGTAGACATAGTTCTGGGACCTTTTAGAGGGAGGAAATGTTCCAATTATAGTTGACTGATTAACACCTCTATTTGACAATGAAAATAAAATATTAATGTATTGCAACATCCAATGCCAACTAGTCTACAAGTTAGAAATATTGATAATCTAGCAACCATTTTACTATTGTATGCAAGCAATTTTTTACTATATTTATATAAATACGTATATGCAGACATTTGTATATGTTGCTACATGTTTCCTTCATATTTTTTAATGCAAACAATAGAATATACAATAGAAAGAATGAAAATGACTAAGTATATATATGCATTGAATTTTCCTTTTGTCTACACATTTAAAAAAACACATATAATCAGATATATATATATATATCCATATGTACTTCTGGTGGGGGGTTTCTAGGGGAAATTTATAACAACATGGAGCTTGCTAATTATGTGGTTTGGCGATGGTGGAGTTGGTTGCCTCAATACACAGAAGCAGAATGGTAAGTGTTTTTTCACGTGAGGGTTAATGCATCATGATGGTGTTGGACCATGGTGCTAGAGGAAGTAAATGCAATATTCAATGTTGTAGTATGGGAAAGTATACTCCAAAATGTGCGAGAAAATATAGCGATTAAGTGGCATTGTTGAAAGAGGCATTGTGGTCCTTTGGTATTTTTTACTCTTTGTGAATCAAAGTCTACATAAATACGAATAAATATACCATATAGATCTGCTTCGATATACATATGTATATATAAATTACTATTGGATTGTCAAATAAGCCACATTGGTCTTGGTCTGTATACATGGATATATATATATATATATCTACGTATATGTGCTTTTTAAAATATGAAATAGGGAATTCAATACATATATATATATATAATGTGTGTGTGTATGTATCTGTCTATGTAAAAGTTGCAAGCAGCCCAAAGGCACAAATCAACACCATGGTTGCAGTTTCTAGCAGTGTACAAAATTTCAGAATTTACAAGAGCTAAACCACGACAATCAACACTTTATTACAAGGAGCTTGAAACAAATGAGGTAGAAAAAATATAATGAAACATATTGATACAAGACATAACATGTTCCATCCAAACAAAATAACCATAGCAAAAATTACAGAATTCTAAAAATTGAAAACAATGCTTGTTACAAGAATAATAGAATAATTTGTTACAAGCAGCTTCAAACTCACTTCAAATAGTTGAGTAAAAAAGAACATCATGAAACATATTGATACAAGACATATAACAAGTTCCATCCAAACAAATTAACCACAACAAAAATTATAGAATTTTAAAAATTAAAAACAATCCTTGTTACAAGAACAATAGAATAATCTGTTACAAGTAGCTTCAATCAGATGAGTGGAAAAGAATATCATGAAACAGATGGGGGAAAAAGAATATCATGAAACATATTGATACAAGACAACCAAGCTATGTAACAGTTTCCTTGTCAATTCTAAATTCATAATTTTTTTGCAATCCTTATAGAACAATGAGTAACATTTAGGAACATCCTTTGTTGAATAGGTAAGCTCCACGTCATCATTAAAAACCTTGGGAAAGTCTTCTCTATTTCTCTACAATATTTAGTGCCAAGTAATGTAGCTCGAATTCCCAATTAACTTTGTGGCCTTATAGCCATTTTGCACAGATTATTGCCACCCATTGCATTTACAAGTTCTATTTAATGTGGATTTAATGGGCCAAAGAATGTAGCTCAAATTTTGAATTCACAAACCAACTCTTACATCTAGACTGCTTGAATTGTTTGAATATGTTTAATGTGGGTTCTCGATTACCTATCATTAACCTCTGATTCTTATGCAAAATATGATAATGAACAGTCTGCCATGGGGAACCAAAAAAAAAGTATCATAAAGAATATTTTGTTATTGGGAACTTGAAAGAGAGGCGAGGGCAACAATTTTTACAATAGTTTTCTATCAAACCAACACCACAATGGCTCTTTCGACAATGCAACCTAATCAATATACTTTCTCACACATTTTGTAATATAGTTTCCCATACATACACACACACACATATATACATACATATATATACACATATATATACATACATATATATACATACATATATATACATATATACATACATATATTCTAAATTGGAGCTACATTATTTGGGACTAAATATTATAGACAAATAGGTAAATTGTAAAAGAACTATTAGGAAAACACTGAAGAACCACAGGAAAATGAGAGATGATCGAAACCCAACATTAAATATAACTTTTAAAAAGGAGGAAAGAATATCATAAAACATATTCATACAACACAAGCAATCTATGTAACAGTTGGCTTATCAATTCTAAATTGAAGCCACATTATCTAGCACTAAATATTATAGACAAATAGGGAAACTGTAAAATAATTGTTACAAAAAACATACATACATACATACAGATATATATATATATATGTATATACATATACACATTATTGTTTACATATATATATACATACACATGCACACACGCACACACACACACACATATATATACATATACACATTATTGTTTACATATATATATACATAAACACACACACGTACACATGCACACACACACACACATATATATACATATATATATATATATATATTTACATATATACATACATATATATATACATATGTATACATGTATATATATATATGTATATATATATACAACTCACAGATTCTGGAGCACAACAGTTTTAAAACCCTAGTCCAATATGCTATAAAATAGACATAAAGCAAGCGATTCGTCAAGTATTCTGTTATGAAACCAGCACAACAATGCCTCTTTTGACAATGCAACTTAATCAACATATTTTCTTGCACATTTCGGAGTATGCTTTCCAATACATATATAGCTATATATGCATATCTATATAGATATACATATATATATACATACATATATATACATATATATATACATACATATATATACATATATATATACATACATATATATACATATATATGTTAGAGTAAAAGGTTTATTACTTAATTATTTTAATTAAGTTACCTTTTATATTTCTCTTAAGATTAACTTAATTTGCATTTTGTAGGAATTTAATAATTATTCTAATTATTAAATGCTCCCTTTAAGGTTACACTTTAGGGTTTCTTGATCTCTTTCATAAGGATTGATCTCTTTGTATCATTCTCTCAAGTGAATGCAATTTCTCTTAAAGCTTGCAAAGCACCTTTGCTTTTTCATCTCCATCTCTTCTTTTCTGTGACAGGTTATTTGCATGCAGGTGATCTTCGGGTTTTGTGTAGTTGGATTTCTCAACTTCTATATGGTATCAGAGCCCCAGACCTACTACTTCATGTTCGTGTTTTGAAGGATTTTTGGAGCTTCAAGGGTTTGGGGCTTGTCTCTTTTGATCCAGGGCATACATGTTTGATCAGAGCCTTTTGAGTCCAAACAGACCTCGCCATTGAGTCTACAGCGGTCCAAAACCCCAGAAACGACTGTTCATTCATCCAATTTGGACATAGTTGATCCATGAGGCAACAAAAAATTGTCAGAGAGGTCATACAGCCTCCCCAACACGTGGATCGAGATATTAAAAAAAATTGTCAAAAAATTAATAATTATTTTTTTCGTCCATGGAATTTTTTTCAAAAAAATCATTGAAAAAAAAAATTAAAAAGCTTTCAAAAAAAAGCTGAGGCAATTTTTTTGTGGGGCGAATTATTTTTTTGAGGGCCGCATTTATTATAGTACCCGCAGGGTACCTGCGGCTGTAGTCCCTGCAGGCCCCTTATACCCAAGCTGGCGGCGATTCTACGACCGACGGACCACTTTTCATGGTGGGCTTTTAATCCGCTGGCAATGGATTCCCATTCCGGTCGGCGTTCCTTCTGTTAGCCGACGACTTCTACTCCCCTCCGACAGCCTCCTTCCCATTTGGCTGGGCTTTCTGGTTTTTCCAGCAGCTTTCTCTAACCCCTGATAGCTACATTTTCTGTCTTTCTGACAAAGCTTTTTTTTCCGGCGACGAACTCACCTTTCCCAATGAGCAACTGGTTTTCCCGACTGGCAGAGTTTTTTTTCAAACCCAAAGAATCTTTTATGAATATTCTATTGAGCGCACATAATATTTCATCGCCATTTTATGCACAAGGGGATCAGATTTTTTTCCCAGGTGAGGGGGAATATTCTCCATAATATTCTGCTGACGTCAGCGGTATGGACTATAAATTGGGCCCTCTTGACCCCTTCTTTGGCCTCCAGGGAGTGTTTTTTTTTTTTTGGTCGTATCTAGGCATACAATATCATTTTTTAGAAAATGAGATATCGTTGAAAAGCTGATTCCATCAAATTTCTAGTGGTGTGGGTTTCATCACTTGTTTTTTCTGTTGGTGTATTCTATAGCCTGTTGAAGTCAGAGGAGTTGTTTTCAGTCCCGAGCTCGTAACTTTTGACCAATTTCTTCATTTTTCACGATCTCAGTAGCGTTGGAACCATCTTTCAGAGATCTTTAGTTCCATCCATGCAATTTTTCTAGATTTTGCTCTAGGTAAACTTTATTCATTTTTTTGTGTTTTCACACTCTGGTGAATTACCTGGACATATTAGCTCCTGGGAACTTCTCGTTTGCATGGGATGCTTCGTTTTTTGTTGTTATTTATGTATTTCCAGTATTTTGTCCTTTGTGGGAATTATGAGCATCATTTGTAAGCAGTCTTCTATGTAAACACACCAAGATAAAGTGCCACACTATTGTACATGTATTTTTGGGATTTTGCACATAAGGTTGTACCATATTTTGTACTCGCACTGTATTATAAAGTGCCATGGGGGGTTGTGTAGTGCCTTTGTTTTTTCTATCACACCTTTTTTTCGGTGAGTGTCCCTCCATGACAAAAGTGGATCCATATG
>VDFB02296936.1:0-40030 GCA_007258455.2 Sequoia sempervirens | reverse complement strand
ATGATGATCCTGCACATACCCACATATATACATATAGTTTTCGCCCTTTGTTTATTGTTTGTAGCTATCTTTGTGCATCGTTGGCGTTATACTCATTACCATATGAGCAATTGCAGTTAAATCTTCTTTCTTTCGTCAAAAAAATATGGTTAGGGCTAGTAATTTTTTCACCTGTTCTATTCTCCATGTACTTGGCACTAAATATTATAGAGAAATACAAAAGACTTGCTTGGGGTTTTAAATGACGATGTGGAGCTTATCTGTTCAACAAAGGATGTTCCTAAATGTTGCTCATTGGTCAATAAGGATTGCAAAAAAATTATGAATTTAGAATTGACAAGGCAATTGTTACATAGTAAATGTCTTTTTAATAGATCTTTTATAGTTTCCCTATTTGTCTATAATATTTAGTGCCAAATAATCTAGCTTGAATTCACAAGTGAATTGTTTTATAGATTGGTTCAAGTACGATATAATTTTACCTCTGTCTTAGTTTAATATTTATTAGACCTAGATGCACATCTATATTTGACCTTTTTGTCTAGGCTAATCAATCAATTGGTAGATTATTATTTAATTATTTTAACATACATATGCATAGAAATACATGGCAGACTTGAAGTTATGGATTAAATAATATTTATGAAAAAATGGAAGATTAAAGGATTGTCCTCTTTTAAAGAGTTGTTAGTCATGTCTTTAATTACTAATATTCAATAAAAAAGTATTCTTTAAAAAAACATCAATCCATAACTTTAGGTATGGTATATTTTTCCCAATGCTTATATGGTAGTAAATAATTTATTACTTTGATGTTATTTATTTTCATTTTTTTTATTTGAATATTGGTTATGATGGTCAAAGTAATTACACACGCATAAAACAAAATATATATGTATACATGTGGATATAAATGTATATCTATGTATGATCACAAGAGGAATAACATGGTTTCAACATTGCAATATATAAAAATATATATACAAGTACTGTACAAATTTCTTTGTTAACCATTTTTAGTATTTGACTATTGTTATATGTTTTCCATTGAAGATAATATTGTTATTCAATGATTATAAAGGGAAGAAGTGAATTTAGAATACGCATAGAAGAACTAAAAATTCCACCATCTAACAGGAATCAAGAATTAGTAACAATGCAGACTAAAAACAATCTAGGCAGCATGTTAAAATCAAAAGGATGGGAGGTCAATGAATGTGCAAATATATGTATCTAAACATAGGAATAAATTATGTTCATATTTATAAAATAGAATTCTTAGCATCCCATAGTGAGCATTAAAAAGGCAAGACTAGGAGAGATGTTGGAAAGTGCAAAAGAGCATTCAAAGCATTGGCTCACTAGTGGAGCCTTTTTCTGCAACAGGGGTAGATATCTTTGCTATGTCTGAAAGCAACAATTTACACTCTTCTTCTAAATCAACTTTTGTTGCTTTCACAATTGTTGTTTTAAGCTAGTCCCCAGAATTGTAAGTATCTATTATGATCAAGATAGTAAAGATGTATGGTTTACAAACAAGGCCTTTAATAACAACAAGAAGATTTGTTGTAGACTCAAAGCTGTCTTGCAACATGTAAAGGTATTTTTCTGAATTTGCAGTAAACTAGTGGTAGCTTCATCAAAAGCAATAGACCAAAGGTTGGCTGAGTGGCCTTGCAACTTTAACTGCAGAAGATAGCAATAGTTGCATTCCTTGATTTCCATCTAGCAACGATCACAAAACCAAACATCAGCATGGGGAAGTGTGCATTTTCTTTTGCATTCTTTCCCATTAACTAATAAGGGGCAAGCAAGATAACGAAAAGACTCGATTTTCGCAATTTGAATGGTTGCTTTAAAAATGGCTTCAACAATTTCTAGCAATCCAAGACAGTTGTTCAAGATGAATGTAATAGTAACTCTATCATTCGAAGGATGAAACCTACGAGGAGTAGAAGAAGATGAAACCATTTGATCTAATTTGATTGGGACCTTGGATCTAAGAGTGTTTTCCTCAGGAATAGAAGGGTTAATGTCAAGGACTATTGTTGTTGATGTGTTGATAACTTTACCATTAAAGTAGCCTACATGGCCACCTGGCACATCAACTATCACTATATCACCAAAAAGATACATCCGCTCCAAGACATCACCTTTTTCTTGCCAACTTGGGCCCCACAAATTAACATCAATGAATGAAGTAGAGATATCATGTATAGTTTAATAGTTCATTGGATTGTTTCGGATCCATTTTTCCTACGAATAGTTGATATGTACCCAACATGCACTACAATTCCAATAATATCAACCAAGCTATTATCACTATAATTGCTTATGGCACTAACTGGCACAAAAGTAGAGGTTTTTTTTGGCACGAAAATATCATCTTCACACCGTTTTATTGTTGATTTTTCATCCAAAACAATTTCAAGGTTACTATTTAATTTATTTAATTTTGTATTTTCTTCCTTCACCAACCCTCTTGATATTAAATAAGTTGCACCCACCTCAACTCGACCATAATGTAGTTCAATAATATCATCAAAACAAGTAACACGTATTTATGTCCCCTTCATATCTATAATGTCAAAACTAAAAAGTTGTCCTTCACCTATTTTTTTGTGGAAATGGTACATCTCTCTAATGTGTGTTACACGCCCTTTCACTATCCAAACATTTTGATAAATGTTTAAATATTTAATAGGGTTGACATTTGGAGGGTTGTTTTGGTTTTTAGGGGACAACTGCAGACCAAATTTAGGGGTCCGTTTAGAAGGAAAAGGTGAGTCTGGCCCCAACATTTGTTCCTCTTTCTATTTGAACAGATACCTAGGAGTCCCAATGATTTGACAATCAGATATAATCACAACTAAGTTGAATATGATTAAGGCCTTGGAAAAGAAGCAAAACAACATATTGGACACATTATATTAGGCACATATGAAGGAGAAAGGGAATTTTTAAAAGTAGACAAGAAATAATGCATCCCACCTTGAATCTTGGAAATTCCTACAAATGTAGTCTCTTAAACATACAAGGGACCCTATTTTCAAGGCACCTGAAAGCAACAAATCATTGCATTTGGAAGGCAGGGTTCCTATTTGCATATGGTGTCCATCAGACAAGAAAACCTTGTATCGTTCAACCTACCCTTCATCACAGCCAATTTTTTTGAAGGAAAAATGTTGAAGGACCAAAGAGGGAATGACATCTCCAACATTGATCGAACAAATTGCAAATGAAGTCAAAGTTGGTTGTTTCCTTGAATCCTACAAAGATAAGTTCAATCAAGTAAAATGCACATCATCACACCAAATGGATAAAACGAGTAAGGAAAACAAAGGCTGCAAAAAGATATTTTTATGTGTTGTAAAAGATCAATGCATACATGTGTACTTCCACATCTATATGCTTTACTAGGGTCAGCCATGTGTGTATACACCTAAAGGGAAATGAAACTGGAAACATAAATAGTAAAGTGTATGTGGTGTATCTTTTTGTATTTGAGAATCCTAAAATTAAAGGAACTGAAAGGCAATGTTCAAGTTTATTACAAGAGAGGAAGGAAACAATAATAGCAAATCTGTAGCAGTTATAAGGAAAAGGAAATACAAACTTATGGAATCAGGATCTGGAGGTTGGTGGATGGCACCCTCATAGCTGGACTCCCTAGCGGGACCCGTGGGAGGTGTCACCAAATCAATTTGGGGGGGGCTCTAGAGACCCATCCACAAAGCTCGATTCTGTAGACATAGTTCTGGGACCTTTTAGAGGGAGGAAATGTTCCAATTATAGTTGACTGATTAACACCTCTATTTGACAATGAAAATAAAATATTAATGTATTGCAACATCCAATGCCAACTAGTCTACAAGTTAGAAATATTGATAATCTAGCAACCATTTTACTATTGTATGCAAGCAATTTTTTACTATATTTATATAAATACGTATATGCAGACATTTGTATATGTTGCTACATGTTTCCTTCATATTTTTTAATGCAAACAATAGAATATACAATAGAAAGAATGAAAATGACTAAGTATATATATGCATTGAATTTTCCTTTTGTCTACACATTTAAAAAAACACATATAATCAGATATATATATATATATCCATATGTACTTCTGGTGGGGGGTTTCTAGGGGAAATTTATAACAACATGGAGCTTGCTAATTATGTGGTTTGGCGATGGTGGAGTTGGTTGCCTCAATACACAGAAGCAGAATGGTAAGTGTTTTTTCACGTGAGGGTTAATGCATCATGATGGTGTTGGACCATGGTGCTAGAGGAAGTAAATGCAATATTCAATGTTGTAGTATGGGAAAGTATACTCCAAAATGTGCGAGAAAATATAGCGATTAAGTGGCATTGTTGAAAGAGGCATTGTGGTCCTTTGGTATTTTTTACTCTTTGTGAATCAAAGTCTACATAAATACGAATAAATATACCATATAGATCTGCTTCGATATACATATGTATATATAAATTACTATTGGATTGTCAAATAAGCCACATTGGTCTTGGTCTGTATACATGGATATATATATATATATATCTACGTATATGTGCTTTTTAAAATATGAAATAGGGAATTCAATACATATATATATATATAATGTGTGTGTGTATGTATCTGTCTATGTAAAAGTTGCAAGCAGCCCAAAGGCACAAATCAACACCATGGTTGCAGTTTCTAGCAGTGTACAAAATTTCAGAATTTACAAGAGCTAAACCACGACAATCAACACTTTATTACAAGGAGCTTGAAACAAATGAGGTAGAAAAAATATAATGAAACATATTGATACAAGACATAACATGTTCCATCCAAACAAAATAACCATAGCAAAAATTACAGAATTCTAAAAATTGAAAACAATGCTTGTTACAAGAATAATAGAATAATTTGTTACAAGCAGCTTCAAACTCACTTCAAATAGTTGAGTAAAAAAGAACATCATGAAACATATTGATACAAGACATATAACAAGTTCCATCCAAACAAATTAACCACAACAAAAATTATAGAATTTTAAAAATTAAAAACAATCCTTGTTACAAGAACAATAGAATAATCTGTTACAAGTAGCTTCAATCAGATGAGTGGAAAAGAATATCATGAAACAGATGGGGGAAAAAGAATATCATGAAACATATTGATACAAGACAACCAAGCTATGTAACAGTTTCCTTGTCAATTCTAAATTCATAATTTTTTTGCAATCCTTATAGAACAATGAGTAACATTTAGGAACATCCTTTGTTGAATAGGTAAGCTCCACGTCATCATTAAAAACCTTGGGAAAGTCTTCTCTATTTCTCTACAATATTTAGTGCCAAGTAATGTAGCTCGAATTCCCAATTAACTTTGTGGCCTTATAGCCATTTTGCACAGATTATTGCCACCCATTGCATTTACAAGTTCTATTTAATGTGGATTTAATGGGCCAAAGAATGTAGCTCAAATTTTGAATTCACAAACCAACTCTTACATCTAGACTGCTTGAATTGTTTGAATATGTTTAATGTGGGTTCTCGATTACCTATCATTAACCTCTGATTCTTATGCAAAATATGATAATGAACAGTCTGCCATGGGGAACCAAAAAAAAAGTATCATAAAGAATATTTTGTTATTGGGAACTTGAAAGAGAGGCGAGGGCAACAATTTTTACAATAGTTTTCTATCAAACCAACACCACAATGGCTCTTTCGACAATGCAACCTAATCAATATACTTTCTCACACATTTTGTAATATAGTTTCCCATACATACACACACACACATATATACATACATATATATACACATATATATACATACATATATATACATACATATATATACATATATACATACATATATTCTAAATTGGAGCTACATTATTTGGGACTAAATATTATAGACAAATAGGTAAATTGTAAAAGAACTATTAGGAAAACACTGAAGAACCACAGGAAAATGAGAGATGATCGAAACCCAACATTAAATATAACTTTTAAAAAGGAGGAAAGAATATCATAAAACATATTCATACAACACAAGCAATCTATGTAACAGTTGGCTTATCAATTCTAAATTGAAGCCACATTATCTAGCACTAAATATTATAGACAAATAGGGAAACTGTAAAATAATTGTTACAAAAAACATACATACATACATACAGATATATATATATATATGTATATACATATACACATTATTGTTTACATATATATATACATAAACACACACACGTACACACGCACACACGCACACACACACACACATATATATACATATACACATTATTGTTTACATATATATATACATAAACACACACACGTACACATGCACACACACACACACATATATATACATATATATATATATATATATTTACATATATACATACATATATATATACATATGTATACATGTATATATATATATGTATATATATATACAACTCACAGATTCTGGAGCACAACAGTTTTAAAACCCTAGTCCAATATGCTATAAAATAGACATAAAGCAAGCGATTCGTCAAGTATTCTGTTATGAAACCAGCACAACAATGCCTCTTTTGACAATGCAACTTAATCAACATATTTTCTTGCACATTTCGGAGTATGCTTTCCAATACATATATAGCTATATATGCATATCTATATAGATATACATATATATATACATACATATATATACATATATATATACATACATATATATACATATATATGTTAGAGTAAAAGGTTTATTACTTAATTATTTTAATTAAGTTACCTTTTATATTTCTCTTAAGATTAACTTAATTTGCATTTTGTAGGCATTTAATAATTATTCTAATTATTAAATGCTCCCTTTAAGGTTACACTTTAGGGTTTCTTGATCTCTTTCATAAGGATTGATCTCTTTGTATCATTCTCTCAAGTGAATGCAATTTCTCTTAAAGCTTGCAGAGCACCTTTTCTTTTTCGTCTCCATCTCTTCCTTTTTGTGACAGATTATTTGCATGCAGGTGATCTTCAAGTTTTGTGCAGTTGGATTTATCAACTTCTATATGGTATCAGAGCTCCAGACCTGTTGCTTCATGTTCGTGTTTTGAAGGATTTTTGGAGCTCCAAGGGTTTGGGGCTTGTCTCTTTTGATCCAGGGCATACATGTTTGATCAGAGCCTTTTCAGTCCAAATGGACCTCGCCATTGAGTCTGCAGCGGTCCAAAACCCCAGAAACGACTGTTCATTCATCCATTTTGGACATAGTTGATCCATGAGGCAAAAAAATTTTTGCCAGAGAGGTCATACGGCCTCCCCAACACGCGAATCGAGATATTAAAAAAAATTGTCAAAAAATTAATTATTATTTTTTTTCGTCCATGGAATTTTTTTCAAAAAAATCATTGAAAAAAAAATAAATTAAAAATCTTTTAAAAAAAAGCTAAGGCAATTTTTTTGTGGGGCGAATTATTTGTTTGAGGGCCGCATTTATTACAGTACCCGCAGGGTACCTGCGGCTGCAGGCCCCTTGTACCCAAGCTGGCGGCGATTCTGCGACCGACGGACCACTTTTCATGGTGGGCTTTTAATCTGCTGGCAGTGGATTCCCATTCCGGTCGGCGTTCCTTCTGTCAGCCGACGACTTCTACTCCCCTCCGACAGCCTCCTTCCCATTTGGCCGGGCTTTCTGGTTTTTCTGGCAGCTTTCTCTAACCCCCGACAGCTGCATTTTCTGTCTTTCTGACAAAGCTTTGTTTTCCAGCAACGAACTCACCTTTCCCGATGAGTGACTGGTTTTCCCGACTGGCAGAGTTTTTTTTCAAACCCAAAGAATCTTTTACGAATATTCTGTTGAGCGCACATAATATTTCGTTGCCATTTTATGCACAGGGGGATCAGATTTTTTTCCTAGGCGAGGGGGAATATTCTCCATAATATTCTGCTGACGTCAGCAGTATGGACTATACATTGGGCCCTCTTGACCCCTTCTTTGGCCTCCAGGGAGTGTTTTTTTTCTTTTGGTCGTATCTAGGGCATACGATATCATTTTTTAGAAAACGAGATATCGTTGGAAAGCTGATTCCGTCAAATTTCTAGTGGTGTGGGTTTCATCACCTGTTTTTGTTGTTGGTGTATTCTATAGCCTGTTGAAGTCAGAGGAGTTGTTTTCAGTCCCGAGCTCGTAACTTTTGACCAATTTCTTCATTTTTCGCGATCTCAGCAGCGTTGGAACCATCTTTCAGAGATCTTTAGTTCCATCCATGCAATTTTTCTAGATTTTGCTCTAGGTAAACTTTATTCATTTTTTTGTGTTTTCACACTCTGGTGAATTACCTGGACATATTAGCTCCTGGGAACTTCTCGTTTGCATGGGATGCTTCATTTTTTGTTGTTCTTTATGTATTTCCAGTATTTTGTCCTTTGTGGGAATTATGAGCATCATTTGTAAGCAGTCTTCTATGTAAACACACCAAGATAAAGTGCCACACTATTGTACATGTATTTTTGGGATTTTGCACATAAGGTTGTACCATATTTTGTACTCGCACTGTATTATAAAGTGCCATGGGGGGTTGTGTAGTGCCTTTGTTTTTTCTATCACACCTTTTTTCCGGTGAGTGTCCCTCCATGACAAAAGTGGATCCATATGATTCTAGCCTCATGCATGTGTGCTTTGTTTTGCACACCACTTTTTAGTTGTAGGTGCTTTCTTGTGCACTTTCAGATGTTGTTTCTTCTCCTTCATGCACTACAGGGTGTTACACAACATTTCAGTGGATCTGTCAGGCTCTCCCAGTCAGCATTATGGGGGGTATTATACTATTCGTGCTAATGCTTCCTTGGTTTCACCTTGGAAGGAATGTTCCATCCTCAATTGGTCAGTGTTCTTCAGACTATTGGCACCTGTATTTTCAACTTTAAGTGGTTGAGTAGTGTCGTTGGGGTCACTCGTACATAATCATGTGCCATCTGTATTTTTGATCATTATTTCGAGTAGTGTCATTAGGTTCACTCGTACATAATCATGTGCCATCTGTATTTTCGATCGTTGTTCGAGTAGTGTCGTTGGGGGAACTCATGCAGATTGTTGTCTTCTTAATCCTGATCATCCTATCTTTAGAGGAGGTTCTTCAGCACTGTAGCAGTCATCTTTTGACAGTTGTTTGCAACTTCTTCTACTTTAGTGATGTTCTTCATGTCTTGTGCATCTATTTTTGGAGAGGAGTTTTTCCCACTGGGTTTTCTCCTTTACTCCACTTTATAGAGATTTGGTTACATTGATTGGGTACCTCATCTGGCCTAGTTTTTGGGACCCAAGTTTTCTTTCTAGCTTGTAGCTGCATTTATTTCATGCATTTAGTTTGTAGCTACTCCCTAAGTTCGTCTTAAGGGGGGGTGTTAGAGTAAAAGGTTTATTACTTAATTATTTTAATTAAGTTACCTTTTATATTTCTCGTAAGATTAACTTAGTTTGCATTTTGTAGGCATTTAATAATTATTCTAATTATTAAATGCTCCCTTTTAGCTTACACTTTAGGGTTTCTTGATCTCCTTCATAAGGATTGATCTCTTTGTATCATTCTCTCAAGTTAATGCAATTTCTCTTGAAGCTTG
Source organism: Sequoia sempervirens (assembly GCA_007258455.2). Taxonomy (NCBI): domain Eukaryota; kingdom Viridiplantae; phylum Streptophyta; class Pinopsida; order Cupressales; family Cupressaceae; genus Sequoia; species Sequoia sempervirens. The sequence goes on along the minus strand of VDFB02296936.1, from coordinate 30,425 downwards.
CAGAGCACCTTTGCTTTTTTGTCTCCATCTCTTCCTTTCTGTGACAGGTTATTTGCATGCAGGTGATACTCGGGTTCTGTGAAGTTGGCTTTCTCAACTTCTACAATATAGACACATATATATACTTTGTCCATCTTTGGTGTTATACACATTTTGCATAGTTAGTTCCTTGGTATCTTTCTAATTGATTTAACTTCAAATCCTTACAAAGAGGATGGTGTAGATTGTGAACGGTATGTGGAAATCAATGCTTTGAAACATACATAGATACATATACGCATATATATATATATATATATATATATATATATATATATATATATATATATATATATATATAAATTGAAGAGAAATAGAGTAATTGTATAACACAGATGACAATAACACTTAAGAGCCACTAAACTAATATAGACAAAATTTAATTGAAGAACAAACAAATCATACATCTAATTAGGTTGAATGTACATATGCATATGCATATTCATTTGTATATACATACATGCATATCTATATGTAAATATATCTATGCATATGCAATGCATTTTCGGTGGAGAGTGTAACGAATGGAAGGTACAGTGCATTTTTCCCTTCCCCGAAGAGTGTAATGTTGTCGCTGTTTATGCATATGCATCGTTCCTTCCCTCGTTGCACCCTCCATCTCAAAGAGTTTCACTTTTTTTTATTGCATATATGCATATATACATATACATATACATATATGTATATACATATGAATATGCATATGCATATGCATATGTATATACATATATCCATACACATATCAAACAATGCTACAAAGTGTAACAACAAATTTGCAGATCTAAGATTCAGTGTAATTGATGAACAAACTAACCATGCATCTGGAAAAGGCCCAATACAATTGCCTGCAACAAAAAGGAAGCAAGCAATACACCTACAGGGCTGGCGCTTAAGGGTTTTCTAGCAACTTGGGGAGAGCTAGAGTCTGTTATGGGGAATTGAAAAAAGGAATATCATAAAAAAGAGTTTGTTATAGCGAACTTCAAATAGATGTGGAAGAAGGAATATCATGAAATATATTGATATAAGACATATAACATGTTCCATACAAACAAAATAACCACAACAATTAATACTTTATTATAAGTAGGTTCAAACAGATCGGGGAGAAACAAATCCATGAAACATATTGGTAGAAGATAAGCAGTTTATGAAATAGTTGCAAGAGATGTTAGAAAAACACTTAAGAAGCAAACGTAACTAACAAATGAAAAAAAAAAAATCATGGAAAAAATATGGAAAATAGAAGAGCGCAATAACCTGTACAAAATGCTATGAAACCAACACCACATTGGTTGTTTCAACAATGCAACCTAATCAAAGTATACTTTCCCACACTACGACATTCAATATTCCATTCACTTCAGCTGCACGTATTTACTTCGCCCGACCTCACCAAAAAACAACGGTAGAGTGCATCAACACTCGTGCAAGAAAACACTTACCATTCAGCTTTCGTGTATTAAGGACACCAACTCTACCACTTCCAACCCACATAATTACCAAGCTACACATCGCCACAAAACACCCAGTCAAGTCACCATTGGGTGGGACATCTCCAGCACCGGCAAATACAATTCACAGCTAGGCTAGTGAAATCATGACAGAAACTTGAAACAAATAGCCTGCCGGCTGAGACATCTCTAATGCTACCTATCATTCTTAAGTGTTTTTCTAATATTTTTTTTGCAATTTCCCTATTTTTCCTATGTGTTGTAGAAAATTGGACCCACTTTTGAGTCCCTTTACATCATTTACCCTTCAAAACATCATTTATAGGCCCCTTATCTACCCATTATTTTGATCTAGAGGCTTGTTTTACCTAAGAAATCACATAAAACCTGACAAACAACATTTAATTATCTCATACCCTGAAAACCAACCTTCAAACAACAGTATTGGGACCCATTCGGCACCTTGGGCGAATGAGTCCCCTTTAAGGGAAAATTCAAATTTAAGTAGGAATTTAATCAATTTAACTTTAATTTCTGATGAATGTTGTCCTCTTGGGTCTAATTAACGTGAAAATAAGGTGTTGTTGCTTATAAATACTCATTTCAATTCATTTCACATATCTTTTCTTATCTTTTTATCATTCCTCAAGAGCAATTCATAAAGTCAAGTCTTCCACAACAAGTTTCATTAGCAAAAGTTGAAGTTTTAGGGCAGAAAACTAGGGTTTTGTAGCTCTTGAAGCTCACTTCTCTTGTCAAGATCCAACATTGCAAATGGTTGATGATGGATTCCTATGGTGAATCATGAAGAAATCTAGGGTGAAGAGGTGCAATTAGCCACCAAATCACACCTAAGGACTTGGTTTCCTATTGATTCCATCTTCCATTTTCACTTTATCTTCAAATTAAGGTTTGCATCATTTTTGTTTATCATTTGCATGTCATTTCATTCATATTTTTCATGTGTTGTAAGGTTTCTAGGGTTGAGATCTTGCATCATATAATCATTCTTGCATGTCTTATTCTAGAGCAATAGAATAGGATCTTTGTCACATTTCAACTTTTCCTAGTCTTTAACACATCTAAGGCTAGGGTTTATGCAAATTTTTCTCTATTCAAGGGTTGATTACCCAACTAGGGGTTTGACTAAGGAAAACCCCCCATTAGAAAAACAATTTTGAGTTGTTTTGCAAGAATTTTTTGAGATCCCGAATCGGGTTTCCGTCAGAAATTATTGTGCAGGTGTCAAGGTGCAAAACAAAAATTTGAAGTTGCAAAAATTTGAAAGTGGACTGATTCGCCATGCATGGAGAATGAGTCTCTCCTAAGGTACAAATATGAGTCAGATGTAGATCCGAGTCCCCGACTGTCAGAAAACAACTCTTGTACAGAAAAATCCTGACCTGGGACTGATTCGCCCCAAGGTGGTGAATGAGTCCCAGTTAGCTCAAATTCAAGTTTCATCAGTTTTCTAGATTATTTTCCAATCTTCTCCAGTTTTCCAGGTGCACTCATTCTGAGAAACAACATTTTGTTTAGTTCAATTTCATTTTTGTTCATTCTTTTTGCAAACAACACCGTGTTTTCAAAAATAGCATAAATCTTTGTTTTGCACTCATAATTTGTCATATAGATCATCCAATTGCATTTAGTTTACTTCATTTTTCTTAGACAACATTATACATAACATAATTTGAATGAAACCTATAGCATTTTTGGCCTAACTCTCTCCTTTTAGGTGAAAAACCCTAGAAGAGCAAGAGAAGTCCTAAGAGCCAAAAATCGACGGTTCATTTTGGTGAACTTGACTTTTGAGCATAACATCATTCTAATTTACATTTCTTTTTGCATCTTAGGAATTAATTACTTCATCATTTTGCATTGTTTTGCATCTTTAGGTTTCTTAAACATTGCATTAGTGAAAGTATTATTTAGATCTCATTAGTACATTTTATTTCATTCAATCATTTCAACATTTTGCGTTTGCATTCTATCCCTACATTGTATAGACTTGAAAATATTCAGAACACACAAAAATATCTTTAAAAAATCATCTCCTAGGACTCATTCACCACCTAGGGAAAATCAGTCCCTCTACAGTTCTGTATCAACATTTCTAGATTTCAGTTTCCTGCATTGCATCTTTCTATTTTTTGTAATTATATTTTTGTTATAGTTCATTTGTTTATGTTTTCTTAGCATAAATTTCATTTCTTTTCATAGCATTTATGGATAGTTTTAGATCTTTGAAAATTTCCTTTTCCATTTTCATTCCTAGTTCTTTCAAATCAGATTCATCTATATATAAAGACACAAAAACTGAAACATCAAACCATCCCTTCAAACACATGATTCAAATTAGAAACAACATCTCATCTAAGCCTCTTAGTAGTGATGATGTTGACAAGTTAGATGAAGTCCTTCAAGACTTCCTCTCACTCACTTCATCCTCTAATGCTTGCAATGAGAAACATAAACCTCTTAATGATAAAGTTTCCCTCAAACCTTTTTCTTGTGATGACTTTGATTTGTTAGATGAATCCCTCCAAGACTTCATCTCGCATAAGCCATCCACTAAGGTTTGTGGGGACCAACTCAAATTATCAACCTCTGTAAACCCTCTACCCCCCTAAAGTCAATGTATCGTAGAAATCTAGTAATGATACTATTGCTCATACATATAACACCTGAAACAACCCGCAACCTCCACAACCAACCCCACCCTCTTCACCTTTACCTAATCCTCCTAGTGCTCCTCGCTATAGCCCACACACAAAGTATGATCTTGCTGAACAATTAAAGAATACTCTCGCCAAAATTTCCCTTTGGGATTTGCTTCAAAACTCACCAAATTATCACAACATTCTTCAAATAGTCCTAAAAAAATTCACAATTCCTCCTGGTACCACTCTGAATGATACATGGCAGCTCTCGGGTGAAGCCACAATAGTGGTTTATAGTTCAAGTGAGGAAGGAAAACTCACAAAAAATGACCCCATGCCAAAAAACTTGATTTTAGGGGTTCATACGAACCTATTAGTTTGAGCGAACCCATTTGATGCTTTCCCACCCAAAAATTAAAGAAAACCCCTTATGAAAGGGGGGTTCGCTCGAATCCCCCTTACCCCTCACCCTCCTAAGACACAAAAAAATTCTAATTTTTTACGCTTCAGAGCTCAGGTTGAGGATGAAAATGGAGGAGTCTTCACAAACCCAATTGGAATCAGGTAGTCCTCAAAATGAGCTATCCAATGAATACAATTTTAATATGTTTTGGTTTTATTATGTATTTGTTTTTTTAGTTTTATTAAACATAGGTTTTTCACCGAAAATGAAGGTCTTTGTTCTGCACATGTGGAAAAATAGCAAATTATCAAAGAAAATTTTGAAAATTATGAGTGCACCAGATATTGAAGTCCTTGATCCAACAAAAAAAATTGAATTTCAATATATACAAAAAAAGTTAAGCATTATACGGTCGTGCTATGTCTGAATTGTAATTGGTTTGACTTCAAAACTTGATTAAAGAAAATATATTCAATAAAAATCTATCTAACCAAGTGGAAGCACTAGATATCGGAGTTACAAATCTAAATTCAAAAGAATTAGAATTTTATCCTTCATGGAAAAAAAATTATGTGTTATACGGTGTGCGTCACTTTTTAAAAATGTTGTTTTCTGAAAAAAAAAACAGTTTTTGTGGGAGATGGAAAAAGAAATGCAATCTAATTCCAAAAATTTTGAAAAAAATATTTTTAGAATCTAAAGACAAAATGTGACGAGACTCTAGTTTGCATCATCTTCAAATTCCTCACGGTTTAGCCACTATAGGTGCCCAAATGTGCAGATTTGGTTGAAAAAAATAATTTTAGTGTCCAGTTTGGCCAAAAATTGTAAAACACTATTATACTGGATCACTCTCATCCAAAAAAAGAATCTTGACATTACTTTCCATCAACATGAGCTCCCTCCTTTGGAGTTGTGTAAACAACATGATTCCTTTATGATAATTGCTCGATTCAATCGCACAGGTATCAAACACACTCTCATAGATAGTGGTTTTTCCCTTAATGTGCACGTAGTGTGAGTCTCCTTGATCGATTAGATGTTGATAGGTCACAAATAATACCTAATTCTTTCTTTATTCGAGGATTTGATAATACAACAAAGCAACCGCTTGGAATAATTACTTTGCCTATTATGGTTGGGGCGGCTACTTTGCAGACTCCTATCCATGTCATGCCTTATGATCTTTTGTATAATATTCTTTTAGGCCGACCATGGATTCATGAGATGAATGTAGTGCCTTCAACCCTTCATCGTACCATGAAATATGTCTATAACAATCGCATCTATCAAGTTGAAATAGACCCCGAACCTAAAAGTTGCTTGCACCTTGAAAAAGGGGTTACAAGTCCTTTGAAAACATTAATTCCAAGATCCAATATAGACCCTCTTCAAATTGAACAAAACAATAAGGAATTGATATCTAAATTATTTGGTGACGATTGGGGATCCTTAGAATTCACACCCTTGTTTATGGGTGAATACATAATCACGCAAAATAAAGATGAGAAACAAGATCAACCAACAATCATGACCACTCAAACTTATAAAAAATCTTCTCAAACATCTACTATAATTTGGATGACAATGCAACATACACAACAAATTTTGATGAGATAGATTATCAATCCCCGCCTACTCCGCACGAAATGGAAAGATTTTATGGAAAAGGCTATAAATTTGTAAAACAATTAGGCTATACTGGAAAAGGGTGTGGAAAACATGAGCAAGGTATTTGTGTCCCTATTGAACCTAATACACAAGAAACAAAAGCAAGATTGGGATATTCTTTTTCTAAAATGACCAAAGCTACTCAATGACCATCTTTGAACATTAATGCTATAACATGTCACACACAACACAAACTTACAATCAAACATCCCAATTTTCTCAATATAACCTTACCAGCTTCATGGAAGTATGTCGATAGCAATGAAGCTTTGAAATGAATGTTAGGCGTTTATGATAACCCATCCTCACTTACATGAGAAACATTCCTCGTACCATGACCATTACCGAGCAAGAAGCAAGTGATATCACTAAAGAATTTTCTAAATCTGAAGGTCCTAAATCCAACGTAGTCCCTTTGGGAGATACAATTGATGTGCTAATGGAAATTAATGATAAAGATAAAGTTATTAAGATTGGGAAGTGCCTGGATGATGAAGAACAAGAAGACACTACTGCTTTACTTCATGATTTTCCTAAAAAATTTACTTGGAAATATTTTGATATGCCAGGAATTGACCCGAAAATCATGATGCATAACATTTCCCTTGCTGCAAATGCTAAACCTATTCATGAAAAGATCAGAAAAATGCATCCTAGCATAGCCTTGCATGTTAAAGAGGAACTGAAAAACTCCTTGATGCAGACTTTATTAGACCTATTGATTATTCTCCTTGGATCTCAAATATTGTCGCAGTTGCAAAACCCAATAATCGTATTAGGATATGCACGGATTTTTGAGACTTGAATAAATCCTCTTTAAAAGATGATTTTCCACTTCCTAATATGGACATGATCGTGGATTCAACTGTTGGACATGCTTTGTTGTCATTCATGAATGGATTTTCTAGTTATAATCAAATCCTTATTAACCCTCAAGATCATTATAAAACTTCCTTTACAACTATTTGGGGAACATTTTGTTGGGTTGTGATGCCCTTTGGTCTAAAGAATGTCGGCACAACATATCAACGTGAAATGACATTAATATTTCATGATTATTACATTCACAAAATTCTGGAAGATTATGTTGATGATATCCTAGCTAAATCATTAACACGACACTTAGACAATGTAAGTGTCCTTCATAAAATCTTTGAACACATATGACAATACAACATGCGATTGAATCCAAAAAAGTGTCTTTGGCATAGATAATGGTAAACCTTTGGGGTTTGTCATATCTCATAGAGGCATTGAGGTGGACACAAAGAAAATTGATGCAATTATTAACATGCCACCTCCTAGGAATATTTATCAGTTATGCACGTTACAAGGTTGAATTCAAGCTATCCGTCATTTCATTGCATCTTTAGCCGATCACACATTACCTTTCACACATCTCCTAAAAAAGGGTGTCCCTTTTGATTGGGATGAGAATTGTAAACAGGCTTTTGAGAGTCTACAGGAATACCTAACCACTCCACTTTTTTTACAACCTGTTGTGCCACATAGACCGTTTATCTAGTACATCACCGCATCTTGACCCATGCTCTTGCAGCATTGTTGGCTCAACACGATGATCATGGTAAATAAAACCCTATTTATTACATTAGCCGCACCTTAATTGATTATGAGACATGATATTCACCAATTGAAAAACAATGTTTGGCTCTTGTATTCGCTACTAGTAAGTTGTGATATTATTTACTAAATGCTGAAATACAAGTTATCACAAAATTTGATCCTCTTAAATATCTTTTCAACAAAATAGACCTCTTCGGACGCTTAGCTAAGTGGGTGATGTTGTTAACTAAGTTTGACCTTAAATTTTTTTAACAAAAATAAATCAAACCTACCAAGCCTTAACCAATCACTTAGTTGATGCTCCTCCTTTTTCTTTACCTACTCTTGATTCCTTTCCTAATGATCATGCCTTAACCACTGACATTAAACCATGGGAGTTATTTTTTGATGGATCTAAGTGTCGAACAGGTTCTGGTGTTGGAGTGGTACTAATTCCACCTGACAAAAAACCTATTCCCAGGTTATCCTATCAATTAAATTTCCTATGCACAAATAATATAGTTGAGTATGAGGCATTGATCACAGGTTTGCAAGTTGCTTTATCTCTAAACGCTAAACATATCAAGATCTTTGGTGATTCACAATTGGTCATCAAACAAATCAATGGTACATATCAAACTAAACATGACAATTATTAAAATACAAGGGTCTTATAATGATTCTATTAGAAAAATTTGACTCATTCACCATTGATAACATCCCACACAAAGATAATCGACATGTGGATGCAATGGCGAGTGCAACTTCTCTTATATCTCCACACGATCCTTTCACAGACTTCACCTTTGTTATCCATCCCATCATGAAACCTTCAATCGATACTCCATTAGAAGACATTTTGGCGATAACTCAAGATGCTTTGTGTGAATGGTACAATACAATATACAACTACTTGAAAGATGGTACCATTCCTGAACCTACCACAATGAATATTCAAAAAAGTTTACGTAAACTCACGGCTAAATATGTAATCCTTTCAAACACATTGTATAGAATATCTTTTAATGGTCTCCTAAATTATGATGTCTTAACGATTCTAAAATCATTTTAGCACTCGAATAGGCTCATGCTGGTGCCTGTGGAGGTCATTTTGGAGGTCATTCATTAGTGCAAAAACTTATTCATATGGGTTATTATTGGAGACATATGGAGAAGGATTGCTTCACCTACATTAAACGATGTCACAAATGTCAAGAACATAGCAATTTGATCCACGCTCCTACTGTTGAGGTCTGTACCAATGTTCCCATTTGGTCATTTTCAGTATGGGGGTTAGATCTTATTAGAAAAATTTCACTACCTTCTTCTATTGGACATACATTTATCATAACCGCAACAAACTATTTCATGAGATGGGTGGAAGGTATTCCCCTCTGTTATACAATTGCTGAAGCAATTTGTCATTTCATCTTGGACCACATAATTGCTCACTTTGGAATCCCTTTCGCAATCGTTTCAGACAATGGAACTCCATTTAAGAATAATGAAGTTCAAAAATTTCTTGAAACATTCAACATTCAACATCACTTTTCTACACCGTATTATCTGCAATCCAATGGACAAGCTAAAAATGCTAATAAGCTTCTCGAACAAATCCTCAAGAAAACTATCACCAAGCATCATAAAGATTGGCATAATTCCTACTTTGTGAGTTGCTCTCCAAGATCTCATTGACGATGACACTTGTAAAGATCAACGATTACATCAACTTGAGATGCTCGATGAACAACGCATTAACGCTATCGAACATCTCCAAGCTCACATCAAACAATTACTAAGCAAACACAACATTCATGTCATCCCTCGATTGTTTTCTAAGGGAGATTTTGTTCTTATTGAAAATCAACGAAATGCTAGTGTTGATAAAGAAAGATAAAGATAAGTTCAACCCTAATTGGTTGGGACCTTACATAGTTGATACCAATGATGGGCTTGGTGCTTATCACTCAACGCAGCTTGATAGAACACCCCTTAGGGAACCCATTAATTCCATAGATTTGTGTTGGTATTATCTATAACCCCCTTTGAATAGTATGGTTGATATAGCAGTGTTGTTTAAAGTTATTTGATGTTATTCTAAATAACTTTCACATTGCTTCGTCCTTGATAACTAAATTTGTGTTTGTCTTGAACACTAAGGTAAGTATTTAAGTTCATTTTATAATTGCTTTAGGCTTCATACTATTCACATTCCTGTTGTGTTAAGTTAGATCCTTATCAGTGTATTTAATTTAACATATTCTTTTCTCATTATCAATGTTGTATCTATGCTAAAACTGAAATATGTTTTACACTAGATCACATCAATCCTATTAAATCATGTAGCCATTAGTTAAATACTTTTACTATAAGTCATTTAATTAATCACATAGCATTTAACATCCACATAAAGAGACATGTCATCATACAATCACATGTGCATGTCTATATATATATATATATATATCATTTGAAGTTTTATATACATCATAATATCATATACAAAGTCATAATGGTCTGTGAGACCTAGACCCCTCAGGATCTAGCACTCATGATCTGGTCCCCAAACATCATGAGACAGTCGTGTGTGACCATGATCACAAACTACCAAGTCTAAGTGCATACTCCAGACTCTGTACTTTACCAACGGCTATAAGTCGCTCATCTGCCATTTGATCCCTCTCCACTTGTGTATGTGCCAACTCTGCATGCAGTCTCTCTACCTCTGCTGAGATCTATGCTAAGTGTAGTGCACTCTCAGCTCGACAGAGTTGCCTCCTCACACTCTCGTACGCTGCCCGTAACCATGTGAAATGTATGAGTGACTCTGGCTCCATAGGATCTCATCTTCCTCCAACTAGTCAAATCTCACCCTCCAAAAGTGTAAATCCCCATACCACCATAGGCATCACAAAGGATAGTCGAATGCTCATGGATATCCTATAGCTATAGTAAAAGGGTAGCCAACAGGCCTAGTACATGTGATATGCTCAAGGCACCACACCTATAGAAATGTACAATGGACCATACTGTCGATCTCTCAAAATACAAACTGACCAAGATCATAATACAAGTGTGCTAGAATGTAGTAGCCCCAAGCATAGACTGTCCTCTACTCGTACATCCCTCGTATCAAGTGTACCAATCCCCCATCCAAGTGTGTCGCTTATCCATCTGGATTGAGAACCAGTGCCTTTGTATGCATCATAATTCGTCTGACCACAGGATCTCATGAATACAGCAGCATGGGAAGCTCAATCCACGCTCTAACCCTCTCATCATGTATCAGTCCACCTAGACAATATTGCATGTCTCTCTTCTCCTGAAATGACCAAACCCCTGGAAATATACCTGCTCTCCCCGAACGGGAACTCAAAGAATGTGGTGTACATCCTTGGAAGTGATAGTCATTTCCCCAGTGGGAAGATGAAAGGTACAGGTATTAGCATCCCAACACTCGCACATAGCCATAAGCATGGCGTCATTGTATCTCATAGGTGGCATAAGATATTCCCAATAGATACCCACTGACTGTAAATTCTCTACCTCTACCATTGATAGTGTTGGCACATGATCTCTCAGAAATGTGAGTTGTCTTCCCCCTAGCCATTGTCACGATTGGGCAAGGACCTATCAAAATCATCAGAAAATGCTCTAAATTTCATCTAATATCTTCAATTTTCACATTATTCCTCAAGCAAGTGTGCTAAATTCAATATAGTGTGCTTTTCTAATGGCCCTAGACACTTTAGAACCCTTTTAGGACATTTCGTCAAGAAATGGGACACTTCGCAAAGAAACGGGACACTTTGAGAACAAAAGGGACATTCTGCGAACAAATGGGACACTTTGCAAAAAAAGGGGACACTTTGCAAACTTTTTCCAAGAACCCTAAATTAACCTATCCATGCATAAAAATCATTAAATTATTATAACATTGCAAGGTAAAAGTTGCAGAATCGACTCACCTCATGATACAGCTCGTCGTGTGCCACCTGCTCAAGAAGATCATCCAGCCGCGAAGATTTGTAATCCCGTCTGCTCAACATGTTCTTCGCTCACTCGTCACTCTCAAGCTACACAAAGGTAAAATGAATAGTAAGTGACAAGTTACTTTCTTCTCCTTCTTTTAATCACTTTTCATCTCTTTTTAAGTATTTAACACATTAACATACGGTTATCATCTTTTCAAGAACTCATAACGTAGACATTCTTCAAATCAACATAACAGGAGCTAGGGTATTCTATTTTCGACGTCGTTTGATGTGTTGGAATCGTGATTACGCACCTGAGATCATCATTCATCTATCATTATGTGGCATGGTACTTGGAAATTCCCTACGATATGATGTTTCTTTCAACATGGCTAGATTTCTACCTTGATTCCACCTTTGTAAAGCAAGCAGAATCAAAGGGGGGCATACATCTACCCTCGAATTGGATTCCTAAGAGTTAGATAAAAGTATTTTTGGGAAATTAACGAATGTGTGTTGCAGGATACAGTTCCTAATGTTGTGGTTGTGTAGATAACTACACTAGGGGTTTTGTTCTCCCATCTTTTGAATAATTATCCTTTTATATAATAAGGTGAATCATTTAGAGTCCTTTAGCTTACATATGCACATAGATTCATATGGGCACTAAAGTGGGGGCTAAATGTGCCATAGAAAATTGGACCCTCTTGAGAAAAGAGATAATTTCACGCATAATTGGACCCACTTTTGAGTCCCTTTACATCATTTACCCTTCAAAACAACATTTATAGTCCCCTTAGACCCATTAATTTTGATCTAAAGGCCCGTTTTACCTGAGAAATCAAATAAAACCCAACAAACAACATTTAATTATCTCATACCCTGAAAACCAACCTTCAAACAACAGTAGTGGGACCCATTCGCCACCTTGGGCCAATCAGTCCCCTTTGGTGGGACCCATTCGCCAAGGGTGGAAAATGAGTCCCCTTTGAGGGAAAATTCAAATTTAAGTGGGAATTTAATCAATTTAACTTTAATTTCTGGTGAATTTTGGCCTCTTAGGTCTTTTTAACGAGAAAATAAGGTGTTATTGCTTATAAATACTCATTTCAAGTCATTGCACACATCTTTTTATCATCTTTTCTTATCTTTTTATCATTCCTCAAGAGAAATTCATAAAGTCAATTCTTCCACAACAAGTTTCATTAGCAAAAGTTGAAATTTTAGGGCAGCAAACTAGGGTTTTTGCAGCTCTTGAAGCTCACTTCTCTTGTCAAGATCCAACATTGCAAAGGGTTGATGATGGATGCCTATGGTCAATCATTAAGAAATATAGGGTGAAGAGGTGCAATTAGCCACCAAATCACACCTAAGGACTTGGATTCCTATTGATTTCATCTTCCATTTTCACTCTATCTTCAGATTAAGGTTTGCATCTTGTTTGTTTATCATTTGCATGCCATTTCATTCCTATTTTTCATGTGTTGTAAGGTTTCTAGGGTTGATATCTTGCATCATATAAATCATTCTTGCATGTCTTATTCTAGAGCAATAGAATAGGATCTTTGTCACATTTCAACTTTTCCTAGTCTTTAACACATCTAAGGCTAGGGTTTATGCAAATTTTTCTCTATTCAAGGTTTGATTACCCAACTAGGGGTTTGACTAAGGAAAACCCCCCATTAGACAAACAATTTTGAGTTGTTTTGCAGGAATTTTTTGAGATCCCAAATCGAGTTTCCGTTAGAAATTGTTGTGTAGGTGTCAAGGTGCAAAACATAAATTTGAAGTTGCAAAAATTTGAAAGTGAACTGATTCGCCATGCATGGTGAATGAGTCCTCCTGAGGTGCCGATTTGAGTCAGATGCAGATCAGGGTCCCCAACTATCAGAAAATAGCTCGTGTGTAGAAAATTCTTGACTTAGGACTAATTCGCCCAAGATGGCGAATGAGTCCCAGTCAGCTCAAATTCAAGTTTCATCAGTTTTTCAAATTTTTTTTCAAGTGCACTTATTATGAGAAACAACATTATGTTTAGTTCAATTTGCATTTTGGTTCATTCTTTTTGCAAACAACACAGTGTTTTCAAACATAGCATAAATCTTAGTTTTGCATCAATAATCTGTCATATAGATCATCCAATGGCATTTAGTTTACTTCATTTAGCTTAGACAACATCATACATAACATAATTTGAATGAACCCTATAGAATTTTTTGCCTAACTCTCTCCTTTTAGGTGAAAAATCCTAGAAGAGCAAGAGAAGTTCTAAGAGCCAAAAATCGATGGTTCAGCCTATAATATTTAGTGGGAAATAATGTATCTTGAATTTTCAATTGACAATCCAACTGTCAGATAGAATTTGTTGTTACACTTGTCTAGACAGTGACATAATTTTTGGCAACCAGGAATATGTTGCAAACTCAAATCTATACATGCATTTCACTGACCTATTAGAAAAACACTTAACAATGAGAGAAAAATGATAGATGTTTGAAAACCCACATTAAATAGAACGTTAAAATATGGAGAATAGAATAGGAAAAGTATGATAATAAATAGTTTGGTATAGGGAACAACGCTATTTCATGTATATGTTTCTGTCTATGTCTCAAAGCATTGATTTTCACATATAGTTCACATTGTATGTATATATATATATATATATATCGTGGGGGTACTAATTCATTTTTTCATTGTTGTACAATGGGGGAGAACGAAGTAAATGCAATATTGAGTGTTGTAGTATGGGAAAGTATACTTTGTTTAAGTTGTATCTATAATATTTAGTGGGAAATAATGTAGCTTGAATTTTGAATTGACAAGCCAACTGTCACATAGAATTTTTTGTTACACCTTGTCTAGATAGGGATAGAATTTTTGGTAAGCAGGAATATGCTACAAACTCAAATCTATACATGCATTTCACTGACCTATTAGAAAAACACTTAACAATCAGAGGGAAATGAGAGATCTTTGAAAACCCACATTAAATAGAGTGTTAAAATATGGAGAATAGAATAGGAAAAGTACGATAATGAATAGTTTGGTATAGGGAACTGGGAAAAAGAATATCATGAAGAATAGTTTGTTTTGGGGAAGTTCAAATAGTTGAGATAAAAACAACACCATGAAACATATTGATAGAATAGAAAAGTGAAATTGGAAAAGACCTATTAGGAAAACAATTAAGAATCAAAGGAAAATGACAGATGCTCTCAAACCCACATTAAATAGAACTTTAAGATATGGGGAATAGAAGAGGAAAACTACGATAATGAATAGTTTGTTACGGGGAACTAAAAACAAGAATATCATGAAGAATAGTTTATTGTGGGGAACCTAAAACAGACGAGGGAAAAAGAATATAATGAAACATATTCATATGAGACAGTGGCATCCCACATAATTAGCAAGCTCCACCGCCCATATAAATAGACCTGAGCAGATTGTTCTAGGGACCTTCAAGCAGGTCAGGAGGCAATTTGTTCTAGGGACCTTCAAGTAGATCAGGGAAGAAATAATATCATGAAACATATTTGTACAAGGTTCGAGCTATGTTCATTGTTAATAGATATTGAAGAGAAGTAGAGAAATTGTATGATAGGTGTTAGAATAACAATTATTTGCTACAAGTCATTTTACATGGGAATTTTGCATAAATTATTTGTCTATAATATTTAATGCCAAGCAATGTAGCTCAAATCTACAATTAAGCCTATGGCATTATACATATTTTGCATTGATTATTGCATCATATAATTGTTGTCATAACCTAAAGAAAATATCATGAATAAAATATGGACAATAGAAGGGGCAAACCACGGCAATCAATAGTCTCTTATGGGGAAGCAAGAAAAAGAATCCCATGAAGAACAACCTGTCATGGGGATCTTCAAAGACATAAGGAAAAAAGAATATCATGAAACATATTGATACAAGACAAATGAACGGAAAGCCACATTAAATAGAACTCCTAAAGCCAATAGGTACCAATAATCTGTGCAAAATGAGTGCAAACCCACAGACTTAATTGAAAATTCAACCTATTACTTGGCACTAAATATTATAGACAAATAGAGAAATTGTAAAAGAGCTATTAGAATAACACTTAACAGCCACTAAAATAATTTTATCTCCAATATGCCTATGCTTTCATACTAACCCTCTGCATATATATATGCAATTACTGCTATGTTAATCTGCAATCGCTCCTATATTAATGGGTATAACGCCAAAGATGCACAGAGATAACTAAAACAATAAACCAAGGGCAATAAAATTACTAACCCCAACCATATTTTTTGACAAAAGAAAGAATATTTAACTACAATTGCTCCTATGGTAATGGGTATAACACCAAAGATGCACAAAGATAACTACAAACAATAAACGAGGGACAAAAAAATTACTAACCGTAACCATATTTTTTTATGAAAAAAAAGAAAATTTAACTACAATTTCTCCACCCATAAAGAGCAATAATCTCTTTCAAGTCTCTAAAATGGGTATAATGCCAAACATAGAAACATATAATAAGAAGACATTAACAATAAATTAATCATCTATGCAAAACACCCATGTAAAACAACTTATAGATTTCAGAGAACAATAATATTTCAATCTGCTTATCACGACGTGGACCTTACCTCTTGAACAAAGAATGTTCCTAAACATTTCTCATTGGTCAATAAGGATCGGGAAAAATTTATGAATTTTCCTTCGAGCTGGTCAGGAAATAAGAATAGCATGAATAAAATATGTAGAATAGAATATGAAAACTACAATAATCAACAGTTTCTTATGAGCAATTGGAAAAAAGAATATCATGGCTCATGGCATGTAATTGATAAACATGAAACTATTTTTCCCTAGTGAGTGTGTTGTTTTTGGACTTCAAACACACGAGGAAAAAAGAATATCATGAAACATATTCATACAACACAGATGAACACAAAGCCACATTAAACAGAACTCCTAAACCAATAGGTAGCAATAATCTGTGCAAAATGAGTATAACCCCACACACTTCATTGAAATTTTGAGCTACATCACTTGGCACTAAATATTATAGACAAATAGGGAAATTGTTAAAGAGCTATTAGAATAACACTGAACAGTCAAAAATTACTAACCCAAACCATTTTTTTTTGACGAAAGAAAGAAGATTTAACAGCAATTTCTCTACCCATAAAGAGCGATAATCTCTTTCTTGAGTCTCCAAAATGGGTATAAGGCCAAAGATAGAAACATATAACAAGAATACATTATCAATAAATTAATCATCTATGCAAAACACCCATGTAAAAATTAGTATAATGCCACAGACTTCATTTAAAATTCCAACTACACCACCTTGCACTAAATATTATAGACAAATCTAGAGAGATTGTAAAAGAGCTATTAGAATAACACTTAACAACCACCAAACTAATTTTATCTCCAATATGTTTATGCTCTCATACTAACCCTCTACATATATATATATATATGTGTGTGTGTGTGTGTGTGTGTGTGTGTGTGCAAGATCACTCATATGTTAATCTGCACTTGCTCCTATGTTAATGGGTGTAACAACAAAGATGCACGGAGATAACTAAAACAACAAATGGAGCGTGATAAAATTACTAGCCCTAACCATATTTTTTGAAAAAAGAAAGAAGATTTAACTACAATTGCTCCTATGGTAATGGGTTCAACGCCAAAGATACACATTGATAACCACAAACAATAAATGAAAGATTCACAGACATAACTAAAACAATAAACAAAGGGTGAAAAAATAATTGCTCCTATGTTAATCTGCAATTGCTCCCATGTTAATGGGCATAACACCAAAAATGCACAGAGATAACTAAAACAATAAACCAACGGCCAAAAAATTACTAACCCTAATCATATTTTTTAACAAAAGAAAGAAGATTTAACTGCAATTTCTTCATCCATACAGAGCGATAATCTTTTTCAAATCTCCAAAATGGGTGTAACGCCAAAGATAGAAACACATAACAAGAAGACATGAACAATAAATTTATCATCTATGCAAAATACCCATGCAAAACGACTTACCATACAGATGCACAAAGATAACTAAAACAATAAACCAATGGTGAAAAAATTACTAACCCTAACCATATTTTTTGTCGAAAGAAAGAATCTATTTAACTGCAATTTCTCCATACATATAGAGCGATAATCTCTTTCAAATCTCCAAAATGGGTATAACACCAAAGATAGAAACATATAAAAAGAAGACATGAACAATAAATTAATCATCTATGCAAAATACCTATGTAAAACGATTTACAGATTCCAGAGAACAACAGTTCATTAATTTTTGGAATAGTCTACTATCAAACCAGCCATGGAGCCGAAGGCATTGATTTTTACAATATTTTGTTATGAAACCAACACCACAATGGTTGTTTCAACAATACAACTTAATCAAAGTATACTTTCCCACACTGCAACACTCAATATTGCATTTACTTTGTCCCCTCACATTTACTTTGTCTGCCTCCATCGTACAATGACATAATGCATTAACACTCTCGCGAGCAAACACTTACGATTCAACTTCCACGTATCGAGGACACCAACTCATCACTGCCAACCCACGTAATTGCCAAGCTCGACGTTGCCTCAAAAAATCCTGGTCAAGTCGCCGCCGACCGAGACATCTTTGGCACCGAAAAATCCAATTCACGGCTGGGCTGATGAAAATCCTGGCAAAAACTTCAAACAAAATAGCTTATCGGCTAATAAAAGATTATGTAATTAACATATACAGATGTTTTTATAATATATATTAAAAATGGTGTTTTACTATATTAAAATTTCTAAATAAAATATATTTTTTAAAGTGCATAAATAAATATTAGATAATGTCCCCCATATATTTAAAGATGTATCAAATTTATATATATATATATATATATATCATCAAAACATAATGGAAGGGGATCTCAAACACAACTTAAAATGTAATGGGATTTTGTTTGTAGATTTTGAGGCCTTGATTCAATAGAATTTTTAATTCATTCATTAATTTTGCATTATCCTTTCTTGAAGGAAATTGATGCGACTATTCATTATAAAAGAATAATTACATTTCTCTTATTCATAAGAGCGAGAAGAATTCATGGCTTGGAAGGTTTAGTATTAGCTTCCTTAGCAAATGTATGTTAGCATAACATTTTATTACATTGTTAATAGTATACAGTTCATTTTTTATGCTCTTCATTTGGGCATCCGACAAATTCATCATTAGCAATTCACCGATGGAAAATTCACTGCCAACAATTCATCGTGGCGGAAAATTAACCGCCATTAATATTTTTAATATATATAATTTTCACCTTAGTTACAATTTTTTGATTATTTTATTTTTAAGTATTGGTGTTTATTTCCCATTGTAATTTCTATTCATCTCAATAGTAATTATTGATTTATTGAGATACCCATTATTTTTTACCTTTAGAGAAAAATAATTATTATACACCTCTCTAATTGCCAATAATTGATTTATTGAGATGATTTATTTTTGTGTTAGGTTTGGTTCATAGTAATTTCTATTCATCTCAATAGTAATTATTTTTTATGTTTATTTTGATATGAATGTTTTTAACATGATAATATATTAAAAATTGAGTTATTTTTATTATCATAAATCAATTATAGATGATTGATAAAATAAAATATATTGAAAAATATTTTTATTTTTATTATCATAAATCAAATTCTCTAAAGTTAATGTGATTAATTTTTATTTATTTTTATTATCATAAATCAAATTATTCTTTTGAAAAAAAATCAAAGTTTCGGAAATATATATTAAAAAATATTAATGGCGGTTAATTTTCTGCCGTGATGAATTGTTGGCAGTGAATTTTCCCATGATGAATTGCTGGAGGTGAATTTTCCATCGATGAATTATTGTCGGTGAATTTTCCTAGAACCCTTCATTTGGTATCAGAGCTTCTATGCCTGTGATATGTTTTGATGCGCTGAAGTTTATATAAACTAGGTGTGAGATAAATGTAAGAACCATAGGCATGTCGAGGTGTAGCAGACCGTGCCATCCAAGGTGCAGCATTTTGATGTGGAAGGTGCAATCTAGCTCGTGCAAGTTGTGACTATTATGGGATAGATTTGTGGAAGGCATGGGTTGTGCAATCCACGAGTTGCTCTATCCGGCCATCGACCCTGCATTATGCAGAGGCTATGGGTGTGACTTGAATAATTTGTTGTGTTGTGCAGCCGATGGAATATCAAGCCTGTGCATTGGAAGAATTTTATTGCAGACCAATGCGTGCAAAAGTAGGGTAGTTAGAAACAGTTGGAGAAGAGTCCTACATTCCTGAAGTGTTAAATTCCATATGCCCAAAGGTTGTAGTGTTTGATATCAAGGGTTTTTCTCTCTGCTGGATAGGATATGACTGCAATTAACATGTACACCAATTAATCTGAGTATCAATCTAAGAATAAAAAAAAGCAAAGAAAGAATTGATTGGAGACGCCAAGATTCACATATTGGTGAAACCGTGCTTCTAGAGTTTCCATAAGGTCGGACTGCTTTGAAGAAGAGTGTTCGGTGCTGCGATCTCCTCACATTGATTAAAAGTCTAGAGAACAGTTTGAAATGCAGGTATGAATTCATGTTGATTTAGAAACTGTTAATTTGTTTGGCTTGTAATCTTCATATTGAGTTAGTTCCAGTAATAAGTTGTTTTGATATTGGAAGTCGTGTAAATGGTGATATAAGGAAGATTTCACGGCAAAGTTGGATTTAAATGTTTTATGTAAAAGGGATATATCATTATGGAGATTTTATTAGATAAGTATTCTGGATTTAATTTTTATATTTGGAGAATGAAAATTCACATGCAATTAATGAGTAAAAGTTTATGGGGAATAATAAGCAGAAATGAAAAATCATCTATAAATGCAAATAAGTTATTGGATTGGAATAGTAGAGATGATAAAGCCAAGGCTATTGTCAAGCTTTCTCTTTTTGACTCTTAATTACATCACATATATTTAGATGAATCGTCAATGGAAATTTGGGATAATCTAAATAAATTGTTTGGAGCAAAAGCACTTAATGCAAAGTTTTCCCTAAAACTTCAATTATTCAAGTTCAAAATGGAAGATGGAATCACAATGTCAAATCGCACAAGTAATTTGAAGTCTCTCATTAGGCAACTAGCAAAAGTCAAGGCTCTAGTTGATGATGATGATTCTAAAGCTATCTTGTTAAACAATTTTCCTTTAAAATATAATAATGTTATTTTTACACTCAATCAAATAACTTCTCAAACCTTAGAAGATATGATTTCAGTTCTTTAGTAGAAGAAAAGAGAACAAATTCATAATCTATAGAGAATTTGATTCTCAGTAGGAGAATGTACTATATTCTTGAAGCCATAATTAAAGGTCAAGTACAAATAACTAGGAGAATGCATTATATTCTTGAAGCCATAATTAAAGGTAAGGTACAAATAACAAGGAAATTAAATGTTTTTACTGTAAAAAAAGGTCTCATAGCTTGGTCTTGTAAAACTTGAGTCAGTGACGTTCCTAAAAGAAAAATCAAAGATCAAACAAATGAAGCTAAATTAGCCTGTGTTGAGGAAGAGGATTCACCAAAGGGTGATGTTTTTGTTGATATTACTAAGAATGAATTTGTACTTTGAGCCTTCATAATTGGAGGCTAGTGGCACTAAAGGATGGAGGAATTCTCATCATCTCAAGTTATCTTCTCACTTTGAGATGTTTCTTTGCATGAGAATCATTTCTTCTTCTTCCTTGCTTTCCTTGTTGATGCTAAACTTTGATACATATATTGTGAAGTTTGATTTTTGGAGACAAATAAGGGATTTGGCGTTGAACTCAATATGGATTGTTGTCCAAGAAATTTATGAAACTGTGATAGAGAATTATACCCTTTTGAGGGTCATCAGATAACTTGATGGAGCTCTGTCGCAATTCAATATGGATTTTTATTGAATAATTTGGGAATTAGTGATTCAAGAGTTTAGTAAAATGATAATCCAAGAACTTGGGAATTCAACTCAAAGCTACACCCTTCTGAGGGTCACGAGGTAGCTTGATAGAGTTCCAACCAACTCAGGATTTGTTTCTTCAAGGAAATATTTTCTCTTGAATTTGTATTTATGTAATCAACAAGTTTTGTTATGTAAGTCTTAAGGGGGGGTCCCTTGGCAAGGTGAAATTTAGGTTTGTAGGGGTACATTTGAGGAATAATATAAGGGGGGGGGAATGTTAGCATAACATTCTAATGCATTGTTAATGGTATACAATTTAGGTATATAGCTTAACTGTCTTTAGTTAAACCAATTTCTCTGTGTTCCATGCATGTATAAATTGACTACTACTCATTGAATATATATCATGTTTTATGCTCTTTAGTTTAGAAATATCAATTGGTGGCACTAACCAATTAGAAGTTGTGTATATATGTGTGTGCATAGATATTAAGAGATGCCCAAAATTGCTCAATTTTTTTGCTATACATAATGTACAAGATGATTTACATGCATTCCAAACCACAATATAAGGTACTAAGAAAATTAATCACAATTTAATATCATTCAAGAGAGAATTTCTACATAAACTATTCTTTATTAAATTTTGTTCATAATTTCTTGTAAAGATTGTGGTGATAAGTCTAACATTTTTCATTGTACTCCAATCCTATGTCAAAATGGAAGCTTTGGAACAAGGTGTCTAGGCATCCATCAAAGCATAAAGGATGGAGAAAATTTGTGAGATATTATAGTTGCAACTACCCTAGTAGACATGTATGCAACATGTCAAAACATAGATAAATGCAAAAACTATTTCACAAAATTCTTGAAAGAAATTTGGTCTTATGAAATGTCATGATTACAAGATATGCACAAAATAGATTTATCAAAAAATATTTAGAAAATTTCAAGAAAATGGAATTGGCATGTGTAAATCCAAATTCTACTTAGGTATAGACATCCATTAAAGCATAAATGATAGAGAAATTATGTTAAATGTTGTAATTGCAGCTACTCCAATAGGCATGCATGCCAAATGTGGAAGCATAGACAAGGCATGAAATATTTAATAGAATGCCTCAAAGAAATAAGATCTTACAAACAATAATATGCACAAAATATTTTTTTGTTGTAAATACAAAATTATTGAACAAATTTAATTAATAGATGTAAAACCAAAAACAACCCTTACTAGCATCTCCTCCCTATACCAAAATGGGAGCTTTGGAATAGGGTTCAAGGGAATCTATCAAACCATAATGAAAATGGGATTTAGAAGGAAAAGGGGATTTAGAAGGAATTTTGCACTAGAAATAGTGCATAAAGACTTGAGGATACTCTTGTCAATGTATTACAAAATTTGAAAATATCTTATATTTAATATCAATTATTATGTTTGAATATCTATTTACTATAGTCGCATCTTGGTGTGTAATGGATACGAAGAGGTGTGGAAGGTCAATTAGGAAAAAAATTGATTTATTTTTTTCATGCATTTGTGTAGTAGGTCATTTAAAAATTAGTTTTGTTGATATATTATTATTATATTAGTATTATTATTTTATATTTGTATAATAATATAAATAATATTATTATGTTATTTTTTTCCCTTTATGTATTTACTATTATATTATTATATTTTTATTAATATATCAAATTCAGATTATGTTACATTATTATTATATTAAATTAAATTATAATATATAGTTGTATTAAATGATATTATATTTATACTATATAATATTATATAAATATTTATTATATTGTGTTATTATATTTTATTATATTATATTATATTATATTTATATTATTATATTGATTTTAATATTATATTATTCTAATTATTAATATTATGAATATTAGTATTAAATTATTTAATTATTTTACTACTATTATTATTTGATTATTAATATAATATTTTTATTATTATATTAATAATATAAAATTATTATATTATAGTATTCTTATATTATTGTTTTATTATTATTATACTAATTTATTATACTAATTTTATTTTTATTATTATATTATTGTTATTATATTATTAATATTATATGATAGTATATAATTTTTTATTATATTAAATAATTAATAAACACAATATTTATAAGTAAATATGATATAAAATGACTATTAAAATTTGTATAACTATAATTATTTTATTAATTGTATTATTATCTAATAGTTGTTGATTCTCAATCCTCACACTATATACAATGGTAAACATAATCAGATTCTAAAAATGGCGACAATAAAAAATTAGTGACGAAAAACAACAAGAGCGAATGGGAAAAACGAACGACCACGATTTTTTTCACTGCCTTGCATCCTTTATGCAGTACCAGGATCTTTTTCACTGCCTTGCATCCTTTATGCAGTACTACGTATCGTTGATGGACAAAAGAAGCTCCTTGAACTTCAAATAAGGATATGCTTTCGGCGTAATGACACTTTATGTTTAATCTTTGAATGACAAAAACCAATTCACTACCCAACTCACCATCACTTTTTTTAAGCTTTGTAATAACCTAACTTAACCTCCCTATGCATGCCAACTAATGGGGATGCCTAGTCACCCTCCATTGCTTGCTGCCATCAAATTAGTCGTTAGTCTCTGTGTTACGTTGTGGTGGCATTTTGTCAAATATTGTAGTTGCAACAACAAAAATAAAATAATAAATCTAATGTGTGGTATACAAAACTATATATTTTGATATGACAAAAGAACTCTAATCTTGGAGAGAACTTTGTGGTTAAGTGCGCTTGAGCTGGAGTAGTACTGGGATGGGTGACCTCCCAGGAAGGCCCAATGCTTCACCTCTAGGCCCAATGCTTCACCTCTGTGAACATCATTTAGATGCAATGAGTGCTAAGTGGACCATTCATTATCATGAGAGATGGGTTCTTGTGAACCACTACTCATGAAATATGGGTCAATGAGTTTGACTCAAAACTACATGTTTTGAATCCTAATAGCAATATCATAATAATGACTAAAAAAATAAACAATCAATAAAAAAAAAGTGTTAGAAAACGACGTCGGTGAAATTGTTGCCTCAAATGATTTCCACGATGCACCTGGCAAGTGGCCCCGTTATGACTGTCGGCAAGCCCTGTTTTCTCGACAGAAATTCCTAGCCTCTGCAAGCTATTGGTTCTGCTCCACCACCCATGCTTCCTTCCTTCCACGATAAACTCACTGCCCACTGCTCAGTGTCGGGCCCGACCATATAACTGCACCAAATAGATAGCAAGAGCCTTTGCGACTGTTATATACTATTGTGTATGGATGCATCTACCTGACAAGAAGATGGACCCCAGCATGTTTTCCCTCATTCCTAACCTTTTGTGGGTTTCATTTGATAGCTCTCAGCTGCCACTCAGCTTTAAGTAGATGAACGAGACATACTCCCGGTATCTTTTCTTGAAATGATAGATACCAAGTAACCTATCTTTCTGGGTACTCTGCTCAACATATTCAAGAAGCATTGCATATCTTTCTGGTTTATGTACCGAAAGATATGCACTGCTTCAAGAAGCATTGCATATCTTTTTGGGTACTCTGTTCAACATATTCAAGAAGCATTGTATATGTTTCAGTACGTTAATAAGAAAATATATAAATATTTTGTTTTAAACAATATATTATAAATTTTGATTTGTTTAGGTGGTTTATTTGAAATCGCATTAATAGATGGGTCCTATTGAAAAAGGTAGTGTGATTTTAAATGAGTGACTTAACTAAGTCAAAGCTTAGAATGTGTTGTTTAAGCTTGTCCCATATCAACAACTCAATTCTCAAGCAGTACATTTGAGAGCAAATGATCTTTCTTATATAATGGAATTAAGATTTTTCTTGTAGTACACACCTTATAATTGTTTCGACCATCTTGTCGTAATGTTAGGAATACCAAACACCCACATGTGTCAAATTCATCGTCATGTGAGCTGCATATTATTTACCATAGAAAAATAGAATATAAGATTAGTATATTATCCTTATAAAGTTGTATCGTATAACTTAACCTCCATAATAATGAACAACTCAATATATAAATCAATTTCTTGTAGTCTATTAATGAATGTTTTCTTTTTATAAAGCTTAGAATAAGACTCCAAACTATTCAGCCAACAAAATTATAGTGTAGATAATTAATTTTAAAAATATTTTGGTTAAAAAATGATGTTATCAATGATGGTTGGGAACCTCTTATAGATATTGTGGACCCCACCAATGTATGGGGTTAACTGGATGATCAAGACCCATCTCCTCCTCCTAATGCTCTTGCTTTTGCCACATAGTGACATGTTTTAGTTTCATTTTGTTTTGGGTTGTTGCCTTGTTTGAACTTTTGGGATATGACTTTTTTCATCCACTTTTTTTTTACACTGTGTAAATCTATTTTGTAAATGATAATATGGATACTTATTCATCAAATTGTATATAAACTTGACTTATTATCAATTATAACACACAATTGATTAAACTTGAGCTATAATCAATTATAATTC
The DNA here is from genome assembly GCA_007258455.2 of Sequoia sempervirens. Classification (NCBI taxonomy): domain Eukaryota; kingdom Viridiplantae; phylum Streptophyta; class Pinopsida; order Cupressales; family Cupressaceae; genus Sequoia; species Sequoia sempervirens. The sequence continues at coordinate 4,097 of VDFB02296936.1, read as the reverse complement.
ACAATTGATTAATAGATACAAAAATTAATAACCAAATAAATTTAACTACAATGTTATAAGTTTTCTAATAATATATTATTAATATTAGCAAACCCTAACCCTATCTATTACTTCATCTCAAAACGCTAACCTTATCTTTTACCTTGTTTCCTCTCTATTGTGCCTTTCTTCCATTCAAATCTACAGCTTGACGTAGAGGCACTAATCAAAGGAGGTGAATCTCATTTCACTTCAAGTGATGGTTGGTAGATTTTTCAATACTTATCCCCTGATTCAATCTATTGAGTATTGGAATTTTGTTCTTACTTTTGTTTGAATATAATTTTTGGAATTGATTGTGTTGTTTTTCATCAACGTTTCGAATCACACTACGTAATCTATCATCAAGATGAAAGAGAGAAGAAAATTTTAGACATTCTATTAAACGATGGAACATCGTAACGAGATAATCACGATCATTTCAACTTCATTCGCTGCTCTAAGTGCTGTGAATCTTGAAGCAGGAGCACTCCTTCACATGCTTATAGTTATACCTTGGAGGACCTCATGGTAGCACTGCACATTCAATCCCAGATACGTCGGCAGCAATGAATCGTAAGGAAATCTGCCTATAATAGTTGGTTTTGCACTGTTGCACGTATTAAAATAAATCTGAAAGTGGGACCGTATTCAACATGCGATCTGTCACTCTCTGGAGAGAAAAACAAAAAGTTTAGCAGTGAAGTTTTGCTAGGTTGTATTCTTGATGGAGAGTCGTTTTCAGAGACACTGTTAAATTCAGGTAGAATTATTAGATATTCATCTCAGTGCATGCATGGAAAAATGTTTATTAATGCTCTTTATTGTCAAGGACCTGGTGAACTCTCAAATATTTTAAGGTTACAGTGTATACTAGGGTTGTCAGAGTAGAATTTTGGTAGGTGCGTGATGCATGTAGTAAATATTGTGAAATGAAATCTTTAATTTTAAGAGTGTAGCGAATTCTTGTAGACTTACGTTTTTTTTGGGCTAATCCCAGGAATTTTTGGATTCTTGTGGCAAAAATGAAACTGTGGATTGAATCCAAGCAGGAACTATGAGATTTCTGTGGCGTGTAGCATCTATAAGAGACATTGGCTATGTTAACGATATATAGTGAGCTCTGGGTGTGGTGAAATTATGTGCACCCTATTGTTAAGGACACATTAACCTTTTAAAAAAATTGTTTATTTAATGGAGATGGTGAGAAGTAATAGTATGTTTAATGAAGATAGTGAGAAGTGATTGGAATATTATATTGGGGTTTATATAATTTGTTTAATGTAGATGGTGAGAAGAAAGTGAGAAGTGATTAGCACATCACATTAGGAAGGGGAATGAATATGGGTTGTAGAAGTTTTCATTGAAAATCTAGAAAATATTATGTTTGAGTTTGTTGAGAGAGTGAGAGTATAGATATTATAGAGGAATGATCCTTCTAATATCTCAAGTGGGACTTTTTGGGTGTTTTGATGAAGTCAAACCACTTGTTAGATTTTTTCTTTTCTTGTCAATTAATGTGTTTCCACACACACAATAAGTGGAAATGTATTGCACATAAACAAATGAATGAATAACATTAACCATTGATCTATAAAGTATCTAGTAAATCGAAATATTATTGGCTTAACAAGTGATGTAAATTGAATGTGTTCATTTTTCCCAAAAAGCTTAATACAAAGAAAATAATTGTTCTCATATTATTCTATGTCAAAATGAAGCCAATATTTACATAAGATACACATTTGAACTATTTGAGTGATTGTTTATATCTCTTTTAAACTTAAAACATGAATAACTAAATGATTTGAATCAATTTGACTTAAAATTGAGATGTGTATAATAAATTTTAGGCAATTCAATACAAATTGTGCATGGATTATGCCAATGAAAAGGCATGATGTAAAATTCTAATAAATAATTGTGTGTTGATTCACCACATTTTGGTAAACTTATGGTGAGACAATACCCCTTATAATACATCCTAAGTACTCACTAAAATTTTGAAATTTTCCAATTAGTAAAGACTTGTCACTAGAATACTCAATAAGAACTAATTAATGAAATGAATGTGTGTGATTTTCATTTAGCATGTATTTTATATTATCTTTTAGCATATCGATTTTCAACTAATAGTAACTATATTTTCTTCTATGGGTGTATTGTAGGATTATCTTATGTATCCTTTTCATTTTTTCATTATATACTTTAGTTATATCTATGCAATATATTTGCATTAACATATTTCACCTAACTTCATGAATCTATTAAAGTGAGGACAAAATGTAAAGTCAAAATTTACTTACTTAGTAATCTTTGCATTATGTTTCCACTCCTAGTTTGGTGTCCATCTCCATAGATATGTTTTAGGACTCACTTTATGTATTGATTAAGTTTTGCAAGTATAACTAGGCTATCTCAAACAACCTATATCTTCCCTGGAGATTTTATATCTAAACTCTCAAAAGATGCTTAAATATTTAGATGTTAATTCCTTGGACACTTAGACACTTTGAAATTGATTTCCAACTTAAATTTTGAAATTTAAACTTAATGAATGGATGAATCCCTAGTCCTAGCGATCCCTACTAATTTTTATAACAAATATCTATTATAATGAATAATATAAAAAGATTTTTCTTTCTCACTTAGAACCCCTAATCTCCCCACTCTTTCACTCTCTCACTCAATGCTCTCTAATAGCATATTAATTTTTCATGGTGGCTCCTCACTCCATGGATAAAATCATATAACCCTCCACGATTAAAAATCTCTTAGATGTCCTTCTCTCTTTATCTCCATAAATTCCTTCACAAACTCCCTTGCAATTTCCCACACATAATTGGGTTTCTCTTTTTCTATCCTATACACAAGATACTTTATTTTTGCATAGACCTCTTCTCCCCTAAACCTATGTTGCAAATCTAACCTCTCTAAATCAACATACACCATAAGAAATCCACATATGATTGCACATAGATATTTTCCAAAGCTAAGTTAAGACTATAAATTTCATCTTATAGGGTTGACTAAACAATTTAGGTTCATTGGAACAAAGACACTAGAATACATCACATAATATGGCATTAAATTTATAGGGTTATATAGTCATGCATTCTAATCCTATTGTTGTTTTTTCTATAGCATAGTCAATTTCAAGTTCTTATCCCACCTCTTGTATTATAAATTGCATTCAAAGTTAGGCTAGATATATCTATTATTACTCTATTTGATGCAATAATACAATAGAAAGATAAATTTTAGCTTAATATATCTTTGGGGTTCAAAATTTTCTCTTTCAAAACCTATTTGCACTCTTTTTTGGGAATTTCTTAATCCAAAATAATATTCTATTAATGACCATTTGGTGGCATTCCTAGTTTCATGAGATCAGGTAGAGATAATTACATGGATTGACATATGATGATCTTTTTAATAATTAATTTATCTATTCTATTACTCCCATGCATATGTACATTTCCAAAAAAATACAACACATCATATTTTAAGCTCTTTCCACATAAACTTTAACTCCATCAAATGTAAAAAATAGCTTCAAAACAGTGAGAAATCTACTAGAAATATATTTTGGTAGCATAGTGGCCATATATACAAAATTAAGTGAGTTTGATGCTCAAGAATATTATTAATTTAGTGAATTATGCAATAAAATAGAATTCCAAGGGACAACCATCCAAATAATAGTTATGGGTAATGAGCCTAGTATTTTATTTAATTAAACATTAATGCTCTATTACAATAAACATCATCAATCTATCTTCATCCTTTAAGAAAATTAAATCCTTCTTATAGCAACTTCAACTACTTGATTTTTAACCCATTGAGATGGCATCTTCAATTCTACGTTGATCCCACAATAGTGTGTCCCACTTGTGGGACATCCTAATTTTTGTCTAAAATCACATATTTTTTTATTTAAAAAAATAATGATTTAAGCCTAGAAAAGATTCCATCTAAACAACTTTGATTGAATGGGTTTAGATCAAACCCCCTTGGATAGAACTGTTGGCATATGGTCAACACTCCCCTCAAGATTCGCGACATGGACTAACCGCCTC